>JADFUC010001150.1:0-77802 GCA_019722365.1 Lithospermum erythrorhizon
TGAACCCAAAACCAGCCTGATATCAAATCTGAATTTGGTGAGACATGTTATTTAACTTATCAACTACTTAAGACATATTCAAAATATTTTAAAAATAAATAAATAACACACATTTAGAGAGATAGATATTTAATCTCTCGAGGACTCCACATTACATCACTTAACAAGTGAAATGTCGACATAAGTCCTATTACAGCACTTTACAAGTGCAAGTCTTGTATTCTTCAAAGACCTTGAAACGTTCTCAAGCGCTGCTCTTGTGGATATATTCTGCTCAACCCTACCCACAAAGAAGAGCATACTACTACTCTAACTCAATCTCTAGACAAAGACGCAGCTCAGGGTAAATGAATACAAGAATAAAAGAAATACGACTCACAGTCGCTTACAACATCGCATGTAATCAGAATAAATAAATTAAACTGGTCATATCTAAATACCTCCTTTTCCATTCCATAACAATATATACGGGAAAAACATTAAATAAATAAATGCACTTAATGTCATATATATTAAAATGAAATGAGATTAAATGTGTTCATAATTGACTAATTAATTACTCCATTATTTTATAATTAATTACTAATTAATGTAAATTTTGAATTTAAATATATTCACACGACACGATAATTATTACAATAATTATCAGCCACTTAAATCATGGAATAATTACTTACAAGTAATTAACTCCAAAATTCAAAATTTAAAAGTTATCATGAAAATATTTTCAAAAATTATCAATTAATGAAAATAATTATGAAAGGGAAATATAAATCAAATTTAATGCCATTCAAGATATATATTCAATTATCTTAATGACAAAATTTATGATTTAACATTTAAAACCGAAATTAATAATTACCAATAATTTCAAAACCAAAAATAATTACATAAAATACATTTAGGGTTTTCTAAAAACGATCACTCTAACTTCAACGAATTAAAACCGCTGCCCGCCACCCACGAGCGACACGCGCCGCTGCCATAGTACGGTTTATGGCCCGCCGCGGTGGCCGAACGCGTAATTCGTACCGGACGCGGAAATTTCAAACCTCACTGTGAAATCGAAAATGATTCAACCTCAAATTAAAAATGCAAATAAATCAATTTTTAATCCCTTTTCTTCTGTCTATGAAACAATTAAATAAACATCAAATCATCATCAAAATCAATACATGAAATGATGATTCCAGCCATGTGAAAAATATATGAAATGGGTTGATTTTTTTTTCATATTATATATTCATCAATTGAATATATAAATCATGAAATAATCAAATTAACTAACAACTATTTCAACACACAATCAAACTAGATAAAATATATCAAACTTGAGTAGGCTTTGGAGTGCCATCAAGTAGGAATCTAGTATGAATTTCATTTGTGATAAAACACCAAATTCATACATCCCGGATCCTCAAAATGATATAAATTAATCTAAAACACATAATTAACAATTATGAATACAAGAGTTCTTACAGATGCCAGTGGAAGTCTATCTCCAAATCTTCACGTGTCAGCCCTTGAATTCCAAATTTGAGCACTTCAAATGTAGTGCATCTAGTTGGTTGTGTAATACCGTAGAGAGAGTGTGTTGAATCCTACACTTGTGCTTGCTGTAACAAAAAGAGGATAAAAGGGACGAAAAACCACAAATGAAACTCTGCTTCATTTGTGTTCTCACGGCCAAAGCGAAAATGGAGGCCAACCAAATGATTTTGCAAATCATTAGGTATTATTAGGTAACTAGGTTAAATATAATATTATTATTTAATTTAAAGCTTCAACCGGCTTCAGTTAATTCCAGCCTACCCCGCTTAATTTAATTAAATGTTAAGTAAAATCAAACACTAACAAGTCAGTTAATAGTTACCAACAAGTTACTAACAACAAGCTCGGTCTGCCAACTAATGTCGAATTCAATTCAATTGACTAATTAATTAATTCGGGTTCATTCAATTTATTTTTACATTATCAATGTAAAATTCCCAATAGAGAATATTCGTTGATTACAATCCACTCTCAATTTAGCAAATGTAGTTTAATTTCGTACATGAAATATAATTCAACGTCACTGTATGTGTGTGACCTTCTAGGCTCGTGATAATAGTGTTGTATAATAATAATAATTAATCAATTACTATTATTATAACGATTAATGAGTAAGATCTAGCAATCGCCATAACCCCTTAAATTATCATGAGAACCCAAACTAGTAATATGCTAACACAAGGTGAACACTAAATTCCGGCAAGAATCACATTTAACCAACCCGGTAATGAATTGATACACAATTGTCTCAACGGGCATAATAAAGTAACCACCCTTACTGATTTCCAACAAGTTTATCCTCATCCTCGTGGAGACAAGGCGCTTTATCCTATCGCCGTGAGCGTCATGGGCGCTTTTGTAATAACCCGTCTGCATTAATATTACCGTAATAGTATACTAGTTGCTCGGTGGATTATTTCGAGGAGAAATAAAATTTCGGTTGAATAGTTGAAAATTAAACGACCGGCCGGGGTTGGTAGTACATTTCTCGGTATTTGGAATTTTAAAGTTGTAATCGAGCGGAAATGATATTTGGGTGGTAATATACCTGAAAGTGTGTGAATGTTAATGTCAGTTTACTCACGAGATAAAGCTTAAACGGTAAGATCATCAATCTAAACGATCGGGTTCACCATATAAAGCTAATGGGCCAACCCATTAACCCATAAACCAACCAAGCCCAAAAGAGAAAGGATCGTAATTTCCTTCTCCCTTTTCACGACACGCATGAGCTCACCTCCCCCCCTTTGGATTTTTTCTTCTGATTTGTCTTCCATCTCGCAAGCTTTGACCTCAAATTCTTGGAGAGTTTCTCCTCATCATCATCCTCTTTCGATTCAAGGTAAAAAAGTACGATTTTTAGTATTTCGTGAGTTTTGTCATTGAAGTTGACTTTTTGTATTTTGAATTTTATTGCTATAATCGATTCTTTTGGTTCTAAATTAGTTATTCTTGAGTTGAAATTACGTGGTTTTGATGTGAATTTCTGGACGCTTTTAGTGGTCGTTGACTTTGGAATTTCGGGGTTGACTTCGGTTTTATGAGATATTATTGAATATAATTATTATTCAGCTTAGATTATAGTATGTGACGAGTAATAATCGATTTTTGGGTAGAACCATGGTATAGTTGGGTTGACTTTGAGTTGACTTTGCTGATCTTTTTCTAAAAATGTCAAGGAGAGTATAAATATGTTATTGACCTTTATCAGATTGTTTTGAGGTGGAAATTATAACTTATAAGTTGTCGAGGAATATATGGTGAAATTAGTTTTATTAGATTTCCGAGTTGTAAACGGGCTTTGGGATTCGAGGCGCAGAAATTGCCGAAGTTAGTTGGAAATTGGGGTCCGACGAAAATGCCAAGATTTCTAAGTACGCCATTGACCGACATGGATTGCCGATAGTTGAAATCGTCATTTAAATTGTCATTGAACATAATTAGTAACTGCATACTTAAGTTGTCAATTTATAACTAAATGGGCCGAAATGAATTTAATTAAGATAAGTGGTTAAAATTGTCAGGAGTAGTAATTCGTGCTTCCGGTGTTTTGATTAGACGCCGGATCGCGAAAGTACTCGATCGAATAGCGGACGCTTATCATGCGCAACTGGCGCAGTACTTATCTCACGGGTGCTACTTTACGCATTTCTACTTTAAATTGTGTGAACCCGCTATCAGGCGATTTCATGGAGTACAGGCATGTCATCGTGGTGGATTTATATGAGAAATTGCATACATAATCATGATGATTATGTGTGATTTATTTGTATGGAGCCATGATATGATTGTGATTGTATTTCTGTGGCGCTTGAAGATTTGGCGTGAGGTAAGTAATGAACTCCTCAACTTACGCTTCTTGTGTTTCAGGGCATCACGGCATTTTTGAGTTTCGTATTCTATTCCAGACTTCTTTGTATTTCCGCGGGCCTTGCCTGCATTTCGATTTCAGCCTTGTCGGCACTTTGTATTTCTCGCGGGCCATGTCGCACTTTTTGGTATTTCGCGGCCTTAGTCGGTGTCAGGATTGATTTATGATTTAGATATTTTAGTCAAGCAGGCTTGAGCATTGCTTCGAGTAGAGAGTTGGTTATCGGGAGGTGTCAAGTTGGAGTTATGACCCTATAGTCAGATGATTAGTGGGTTAGCGACTCCTCCTTCCTTGTAGATACGTGATCACTGCTGGTCTTATACGGCATAAGTGTTGGAGATCTATTATCACTTTGATACGCAGATTGTCGCTATTCCTGAAGTACTTCGGTATAAGTGCAGCCAGATCTATTATCACTTTGATATGTGCATTGTTAGTGTTGGCCTTATACTTCTGCATAAGTGTTGTTAGATCTATTATCACTTTGCTATGTGCATTGTCGATGTTATCTATATTTTATAAGTGCAGCGAGATCTATTATCGGGCTTGCTATGTATCATAGCTGGCCTTTATAATACGTATAAGAGCAAGAGTTTATCAAAGAATTGGTCCATTCCCTAGATCTGGATTGAGCGACATTGTGAGGTTGGTAGTCAGGAGATACGAGAGATATACCACGACTGGTGCTATAGTCGTGAGCCGAAATCTCCGTGGATTTTATCTCCGTGTGACGTGTGCTTATCGAGACTTTGTATTTATATCTGAATTTGTTGTTTAAATTTCTATGGTGTTGTGGCAACTGCTTTTATGACTCGCTTATTGGTTATGAACATCAGGACATTATACTAGAGGTTGCCTCATGAAATTATGTCTAATTAGGTTTCTGCTGATTATTGATAATATTATCGATTTTCTTGTGGCCTTGTGGATCGTATTAATCGCTATACATCCTTTTGCTGCTACAAAAGCTTTGTTGGTTAATGATTTGAGATAACTTTGAATGAGGGCATTAGAATAAAAAAATTATAAACCGACGCTCATGCTAATCTATGGATGACGTTGATGTGATATTTTATATATATAGTGGAAAGTCAGATCAAACGTTAGTATAGCAAGCGATCTAACTACTAATGCTTGATACCATTAAGGTGAATAAGTTCCGTAAACTAAACGAAGAATTTGCCGAGATAATTCCACTTGCTTGGCCCGATTTAAGATATACATTGCTCGCCTGTATTAAGATAATGAAACGATTTGGCGTTCTTATGATAAACATTCAGATGTCATAGGAGGTGTGGCTTAATTATAATTGGGAATAGTACTTTCCGTGGATCAAGATAATCGTCGAAGTCAGCGAATGTTGAGTCATGTAATGCTTGTATATTATATCGTGAATTAGCTATACTTCGTAAACATAACAAATAGAAAGATATCTCTTTTGTGATTATGCGTATCGAGTAAGTTCTCGACGCGCTGATTTATCGCAAGTAGTCAAGCTCCACAAGGAAAGATTTATATTTGTATGAAAAAGAGTAATATAAAAATATAACTTCGGCGATATACCTTTTAAATAGGTAAGGGCTCAATTATCCTTGTTTGTATGATAAGGTGGGTTAACTTCTCTCGATATTTGTATTCACTCTCAGCCTTCCTCACCGACTCCCTGGTATTTTCCTAAGTAATGGGCGGCTGGCGCCCAGTCATGGATGACTGAGATGATTTGACCGAGTAGCTACGCACTAGCAGAGGTGGCGATGGTGGCTCAAGACCTCAAATTACACTTTTATCTTCTTGGAGTTTTTGTTTGTATCGTAATAATTTATTGTTGTCTCGAGTTGTAAACCAAGTTGTTTGATGTTTTATTTATATTATTACTTTTCTACTTTGTTGGGTTAGTTCAATTCGATGGACGAAGTTGTATTATTTTTATTATCGTTAAATGAAGTCATTTTTATCAAGTATCCAACCTGCTTACTCCCATTATTTAGGTTGACGACGGTCCCACCTCGTGGGCCCACCTCGGGCGGGTCGCGTTACAAGTTTATCCTCGTGCTCGTGAGCGCGGGGCGCTTTATCCTATGCCTGCGACGCCAGGCGCTTTATCCTCATGCTCGTGGAGCCGCTTTTGGGTGTTTATTCTCGTTGTGAGCGCTGGTTGCGCTTTATTTTCGTGCTCGTGGAGTTTCGTGGGCAAGCGATCTCATGATCGTGAGCGCTGTGTTTGATGGCTTTAGTAGGCAACGCCTCGTGTTGGCGACGTAAGGTTCACTGATGGTTATCTTCATTTGTTGTAGGCGTTGTTGTATCAGCGAGAAAAGTACATTTTGCATGCAATTGCTTTAAGTCGCTTTCTTTCACAATGGGTCGAAGCAATCTACCGATGCGATGCCAGTAGGAGTTTGGTTGCGGGATTTGCTGCGTCGGCCTCTCGCGCGGGCCGCTGGCCTGTTGTTCCCAATCTTTGAAGTCCCTTTTTTCTTTTTTGGGCCGCTTGCCCCCAACTTCCTCGAAGACCGCTTATGGTTTGATCCTTTTGGCCTCTTGCATGGCCGCTTGGCTGTTGCTCCACTTTTAAATACCATTTTATGGTTTAGTATTTCGGCCTCGGGTATGGTCAGTTGGGTATGTTGCCCCCACCTGAAGATCGCTCTTTTCTTCTTGGTTGTTTGTTCCCGTGGTTCGTTGTTCCATTTGGCTTTGTGGTTGATCACATCGCCATTTCTTTGGTGCAACATCTATGATTTGCCGAGGTAACTCCCAAGAGCCCCCTCAAGCATGGTGTTTCTCATTTGAGCTAATTTCTTCTTAACTTCCTTTTGCCACATGTGCATTTAGAATCCTCATGAGTCTTCTTTCATGGAGCAACACCGACTTCCCACTCATTCTTCTTTTCTCCAATCTTTGTCACGGGAGTTAATGGATAATTTCTCCATTCCTTCTTCTTTTCTCCATTTTGCCGGGAGTTACCGAGTAGCTTCCCCATGTATTCTTCTTTTCCGTGAGTCTCTGATTTGAAGCAAGAAGCCTCTATGCATTCTTCTTTCCCGTGAGTCTTTGTCTTTTTTGATGACAGTCACATGATCTGTGGGAGACCTTGTCTCTTGAAGACACATGGCCCCTCGACAAGCTCCAAGCTTATCACCTTCTCCTCGAACGTGAAGCATTTTGGCAGATGCCCCACCATTGCGTGATACTTGCGTGAGTTTGGCTCGGTGCTTCTGGCTTCTTCCGGCTTTTGACTCGGCAACTCTAGAGCTTCTCCTTCCAAGATTCCTCCAAGATCACCGCGTGAAACCGAAGTCGTGGAATGGATATTCCTTTAGCTCGCAGTTTTTCGGCAATGGCCGGACGACTCCCCGCTTTCCAAAGTTAGTGTCTCCTTGTGTTCTTTTAGTTTTGAAGGAGAACTTCGTTGAATTAGAAGTTATGGCATGTACTTCTTCTTTGTCTGGCTCTTCCATATCTTCGTCTTCATTTTCAGATTTGGCTTCGTAGAGTGTGGATGTTGACGTATACGTACCCCTCTCTTTGTTGGCAGCTATGGTCAACTCCATGTCATGAGCTCTGGTGGATAGCTACTCAAGGCCTGTAGTATCCTCAGAAATGTACTCAGCCCCATTTACATGCCTTGTATGCAACATGTCAATGGGCGGAGGATTCCGGCGCGTATTGTCTTTACATTCTCGAGTGGCTGCCTCCTCCATCCGTCAATGCATCGCCATCGGCCTTTTGGCATACTGCCTCATTCCCCGCCAAATATCATGTCGACCGGCCCTCCCGCGCCGAAGAAGCGGTAAGTGAATTCGCTATCCGCTAAGCACCAACTATCTATGGAGTCGGATTCCGCCCGGGCCGCACTCACCTCGGCTACGCCTTTTAACGAATGGACGAACTACTCGACCAATGAGGTTCCAGCTTGTTCCTGTCAGTTGCATGCTCTTTATAAAGTGAGCGATGTGTCATTGGGATTCCTAAACGCCATCGAACCGCTGAACTTTCGGGGCCGGGTACTTCGAGGCACGCTGTGAGCCCATCTATGCTGCTTAGGGCTTAGCATATTAATATGGTGGTAGATTCTCTTGGCTGTCTTTTTATCAAGCCCTAATATGAACTCCCGCAACAACCGGTATGGTTCTATCAACAGATGCATGGTGCTTTTAAGCCGCTCTCGAGACAGTCCACGCGAGTACTTCGATGCTTGAGGCGCGGGGTGCTGGATGACCCTAATATTTTCTGGAGGCATTTGCACCTTCCGAGGGGCCGTGGCCTCTTGCGTCGGCTTCTCAGCCTTTGCGTCCGGTGCTCGTGGGTCGAAAGTAATTCTCTCGCTATGGAAAAGAGAGGGACTCTCTACAAAACAAGATGTGTTTGGATCTCTTCCACCATTTTTGGGAAGTAGTGGATTATCCTGCTCTCTATGGGCGGTGGATTCCCGCCATCATCACGGTGAGAGGTATGAAGCCTGATCGTTATAGGATCCTCAGATGTATTGGCTTTCTATGGAAGGCTTTCGGAGGTAGAACCGCACTCAAGTGATTTACTTAAAGCATCAGAATGGATGGTTCTCGACCTTCAGAGTATTCGATGTCCCTTTCAAATGTGGGACATGTCGGTTACTGCCAGTTGTAGACGCCTAATTGATTGATCTGGTAAATAATTCGCTGCTTTTCGCTTCTAAGGCCTCAGTATCTTCGGAGCTTTAAAACCCTCAGCTTGTATTTTGTCTTTAAGGGCTTCTCTCGAGCTAGTGTGAGACTCCATACTTTCGCTAGCATCTCTCCAGTCATTAAGCTCTAGGCTGCCAGAATCTGCTTGATTTGTTTCACGTGGTTGGTAATACACGCCTAATTGGTCTGTGTAACTCGATGTATCGCTTCGCTGCGGACTCCATCACCAGTACTTCTGGAACATGGCGGCAGTCCGGATACCCCTTAGGAACTATTTTTGTGGTTTCTAAGTCGAGTGACGGTATAGACATGGTCCCACCGGGCGTGCTTTTAATTTGTATCGCGAAAGAGATTTTATTATTTATAAACGCTCAATAATAAAATCCCTTTGGAAATATCTTTTATCGGTACAAAGAAATAATTTGGCTCAAACGGATCGGGGTCCGCTTCCATCACTAGGGTCCTCCTACTTATGCTAACGCCGCTGAAGCCGACTGAACGAATGTGAGCCGAAAAGTTTGGAGTTGGATAGAAGACCGGATGTGGCCCGGACGTACTGGGTCTCGACGTTAGATTTGGTCCGAACCGAGGTGCCTTCGCAAATGGCCGATCCCACATGGCGTGCGTGAGACTGGACGTTTGTCTCGACTGGTCCGGGGTATGTCTCTGGGATCTTGTAGGTCGCTGGATGAACCGTGTAGCTTTGAGCTTGGTTCTCTCTTCAAAGAATAGCCTTCCGCAACAGAAATTTTCCTGCGACGTGGTTCCGTTTATTTGATGCAGACGAGGCTTCCAAGGATCCTCTCCTCGGATTTGAAGCCTGTAGGGATCCTTCAATTTTTCGTGTTTCCGCAACTTGATTTGTGACGTTGGTGGGCCTCAAGCAGCTAGGCCTTCAAATGCTGCTTCCCGCAACTCGATTCGCGACGCAGGCCTCAGCAGCCGCGGATTCCCCTGCGGTCTTGGATTGCGGTGGCAGGGGCTTCAGCTGTTTCCCCGCTGCCCTGTAGGATTCAGGAGCGCGGGCTTCAAGCACTGGCCCCAGATTTGCTGCGCAGGGTCTTAGCAGCCGTGTCTCCTCGCGCAAATTGACCTCTCGTAGCTTTTCTCGCTTTTCTTTCTCCGCTTTTCTTGGCTCTTCAGTTGTTCCAACCTCTTGTGATTTTCGAATTTAGGGGGGTATTTATAGGCTTCCGGGCCTGATCCTCGATTGGTCGGGCTTGTTTTCGTTTCGATACCACGAACCGTTGATTGAGGCACGATCCGGACCGTTGTCGATTTGGAATTACTTGGCCTCAAGCAACCTAATAGGCGCCCGTTAGTATCAGGGTCATTTTGGTACGTAGGGTCTTTTCGGGTCATTTCGCCTGTGGGTATTTTTGGTCATTTTGGCAAAGAATTTCTCGCTTTTGACCCAAATCTTCTTTTTGAATCTTCATTTTCAGCCCCGCATCTTCCTCGAAACTCCTTTTTTCAGGTTTAAATTAGGTTTATTTAATGTAAAACCCTAATTTTAACCTGAATTTAATGTTAGGTCCTCACTTCACGGGAACCCTATTATTTTCAGTCGAACCCTAATCGACACGTTGCATCAGGCGATTGAGTGATTCGATTTAATTAATAAATTCATAAAATGAATTTTATTAATAAAATTCGACTGTCTACAGTAACATAAGATAAAAATTAGGGGATAAAAAAAAATTAAAAGTACTAAATGAAAGTGAAAAACGAAAACAGAATGAGTAGAAGACTATGGCTTTTTCTTTCTTTTCGTTGAGCAGATTAGTGACCATCTCATGTCACAATAATGACTTCCGGTGGTCAACTAAACTGTCTTATCTTCTCAACTTTTCAATTTTTCTTTTCGGCCCCTAAATTTTATTCTATATTGCAATTGCATTCAAGAAGGTTTTTACAAGAAACCATGAGCCATCAGAAACACAGTCAATACTCCATATTAATCTACTAAAATAAATAAAAAGCAACTAATAAAAATTTAAAATTTAGACAATATAATTAAAAAGAAAGAAGATCAAATCTTATATATGCTAGTAGCCTCTCAGTCATCTCCATTGAGGTAAATGGTTTATGTAGTTCTAACTTTGGAACTATTTTTAGATTGACCTTTTAAGGAAGTAACAATTTATATTTACATAAAATTTGAAAATAATCTCCTCTTGATCAAAATATTGGGTTATATCAACCCACTCAACTAAGACATCCCTTGGCTATTGAAATTGGCTCTTGTACCGGATTCTTTTGTACGCTAAGGTCATATTTAATACCACCCACTCAATTGGTGCATTTATTTCACCTTCAGTGGAGTGAAACTCCCCAATTTCAATAAATAAAATTTTCTTTCTCGACACAACATCCACCATATCATCTTTTTTAAACTTAAAATAATCTATCACATCATTAACACCATCAAGAAAGTCATGCTCATGTTCAGAAGAAGAAATTTGAATATCATGGAAAGCAAAAGGGGTAGAGGGTACTTCCTGTTGAGGTTTCGCATGAACTGGTTGAAGCTCTTCTTGCCCATTTATCAAACAGTCTTCTCCATGGTTCATTACTATTCAATTGCAACAACGTTTCAATTATCTAATCTACACGACTAGATACATATTCAGTCTCAAGTGATCGATTCGTTGTCTGTGTTATGCTATCATTTACTCCGCTTGGATCGGAGGCTAGATACTGAATTCATGTGGTGAGCTGTTAGAATAATGATCATAACTGTCATGACCTAGATATGGTGAACATGTCTCTGAACTAATATAACAACCATCAGTAGCATTATCATATAAAAAGGGATTAAGAACTTGTGCCAGAGGAGCACAAGAATACTCATTGCTATTGAAGTTATTCATAGCTCTAGAAGCTTCAAGCATGCATAGTTCATTCTTCACGGAATCAATTTCGAAATTGATGTGTTCCTCAAATTCAAAATCTCTGGTCCCGATTTTCCTCAAGTAATCATCATATGAATATGCATATTGATAAAACCACTCCAATTTTTGAGTGAGATTTATGAAATTTATATTCATTGACCCAACTTTTTTTTTTGATTTTTGATTTTTGATTTTTTTATAACAAAAACAAAAATAAAATAGCTAAGTTAAGGCACCAAAATTAAAGTAATATCAATAGTATTGGAATTTGGCAATGAAACTAACTTGGCCAACACAATTTATGCGTTCGGTTGAGTTTGGGTGGGTGTCAAGTAATATGTAAAAAAAGTAAGAGTATCATCTCACAAATTTCAATTTATCGAGTACTAGTCCTTTTTAGGTATCCTTAATCAACTAAACAACAATTAATGATATGAACTAACTAAAGTACTAAGTAAACTAATAAAGAACTAAGTTAAATAACTAAAAACAAAAGTAACAAATATTAATTAATAATACGAAATTTAACCAGGACACATGATTTTGTTAGATCGTCGTATTTAATTAACTATGAGGTTATTTATCAATTCATAACACGAGAATTCTAAAATATTAATATTCTCTCTCGAGTAATACTAACCTCGGCTCGTCAAGAAACTACCTATATCTCTATAATTGTTTAAAATATTGAACCGGAAGAAGAATAATTATTTTATAACTTGTACGTGATACGTACCTATATCTCCATGGTAAATAAAACACATGTTCTAATTACTTTTTTCGTAACTGATCACCCTATCTCTAGCAATTAATCACTTATGAGAACAATCCCTTAATGGCCAGTTAATGAAAAGTAATTAACCACAATAATTAGAATTATAAATAAAAGATAAACAAAACCCACAGAAAATAAATACCTCAAATCCAACTACATCACGGTCCTGACTAATAACAAATTAATTCAAAATTAAAAGCAAAAATAAATAAATAACGTTACCGAAAACATCCAAAGAATAATAAAACTGAAAAGTGGTTGAATTCCTTCGAACTACCGCTTATTTGGAATTCCTTCTGGCTTACGTGCATGGTGCCTCTTTTATAATTGAACATAAAGTGACTTCAGTAGGTCTAATGATTAGGCAAAAGTCTTGCTTCTTTGGTGGTTTGTAGTAAATTGTCCTAACGAACGGGCGAGCCGGCCCGTTAAGGGATTCTTGGGCCCTGACCGGTTCGAGGTCACAGCTATGGGGGGGGGTGGTCGGCGTGGTACCGTTTAAGGTGCGGGCCTGCGTTTATAAGACCCCACATTTTTTTTGATGTCCCCACGTTTATAAATTAACGGTACCACGTTTATAAATTTTGAACAATGATGACGAATTGAACAAATAACGTTTCTAATGAAATAATTTTTTATTAATAGTTCAAATAGGTAGTTTAAGATATAATAGACATTTTCTCGCAACAATTAATACCGTACAAACGGACAATGAATATGATACAATGATTACGTTTAGTCCTTTCATGGTGAAACACCTGAAAGTTACAAAGTCACCACAGTACATGTTGGTTCACAAATTCACGCCACCCGTACGTGAAGAAAACATGATGTGTTTAAATCGCCGTCCTCGAGCCTTCCATTTCAATTTTGACATCTAGCTCATCATTTATAGTTAACTATACTCTGCATTTACAAAAGTTGACATGTTAGAACAAAAGTAGCTTTGAAGCCTTTCGACGGATAGATGCAAAAGATAACCTTGAAAAACCTCACTGCGTAGCTCCTCTAGAATTCTTTCTTTTGGAGGCATAGTGAACAATATGCTAAGAAATAATTTTAATTGTTATTAAGTTGATAGTTGTGAACATGTGATTATTAAACATAAAAAAATGCTTTATTTATAGATCAAGAAAAGAGCTTTCTCACGGCTTTTCTGTATAAAGCGTACACCGTTTGCGAAGCGGTACCCGCGGTAATTCATAACGGCTAGTTAAAGGTTACTATGTCTTAAGCGTGGTACTGTTTGGATGGCTTGATAGTATCAACGACTACTTTTTATGAACTTCTATGAAGTCACACGCATTAGTGCAGTTGATGAAGCGGTGCCACGTTTATTAAGCGGATCTACAGCTGTTTGTTGTTCATTGAATTCAAGCGGTAGAGATTCTAGAAATGTGATTCTAAGCAAGCTGCTTGTTCCTTCCAAATCATGGTACCACATCATGGAGGCTACATAAAAGGGGCAATACTGAGCTTAAGATTTCATAGCTTCACTGATATTCTAACGTCTCAAATCCAATAGAATGCTTTCTAAGCAATTACAATACTCATTGCGTGTTTGTTTTGAGTCTAAGAATTTTATTGAAGTCTAAAGTTCATCGAAGTCTGGAAACTTTTTCTCAGAAATTAAGGTAGGTTTGTTCGTTGTAATCTGATTCTTTTGCTCATCTCCCGGTTCGGTATTATCTATCATCTTTTAAATTGTGATATTTGTTCTTCTAAATTAATGACATCAAAACGTATCTTGGTAAAAATGTTCAAAGTGATTTTGGTAGTGCTAGTATGTCTAATGATTTGGTAATTTAAAGGATGATAATTGTATGAGTTAAACTAAGTTTATTACTAATCTAGTATTGAATACTACTAAATGAAAGGAGGAAAAAAACTTCATGGATTTGGCAACATTTTGAGGCCGACCGTGCAAATCAAAAAGCAACTTGTTTAGATTGTAAGAAATGTCTATCATGGAAAATGGGTGGGGGTAAAGGAGGAACCGGTCATCTTGTTAGACACTTATTAGGTCATAAAATCACTAAGGATGACGATGGGGGAGGGTGGTGGTGGTACACAAGGAACAATTAATACCCAAACCGCGCGGGAACTTTTTTTTTTTTTTAATTTTTTGGCTTATAGGATGGAAAGTATGAAATTTGTAATCGGTAGTTTTTTGCCTTTTAATCATTGTGATGGATGACGTTTCACTAATTGGATTCAAAAAGCCGTTAATCCCCGAGCTAAACGTATCACCCGTACTACTTTGCGAACCTATGCTTTTAAATATTTTAAAAATGAAAGAGCTCTTCTATTTGCAACTCTTTCGACTTTTCCTTATAAAATGTGTTTGACTAGTGATATTGGTGTCTTTACGAATTTTGATATAATGTGTGTAACATGTCATTGGATTGGTAAAGATTGGGTCTTACAAAGGAGAATTGTATATTTTAGATCAATTGTTTAAACATAACAATATTCAAATTTCGGAAGGTATACTCGTATGTGCCGAAGATTACAAATGTTTGAATAGGATTGCATCAATTTCATTTGATAATACCTCCGCTAATACATTTCAATTGAAAAATTAAAGATGCTAATTAAACTGGATTCTAGTGAACTTTTTCATGTTAGATGTTTATGTCACGTCCTTCAATTAGTTGCTAAAGATGCGAATAAAGTTTTTGGGATGAGTTTATTTACCAATTCGTAAGGTCATTAATTTAGTTGTTAATGGTGGGGTAAAAACATGAATATAAAAATTCGTTTGAGCTGGGTAAGAAGTATAGAAATTAATTTTGGATTGTGAAACTAGATGGAACTCGACTTACGATCTACTGGTTCGTGCATATATGCATAAGGAAGAAACCACAAAATTTTATGAGAAGCATGCTCCGGTTGATAGATATTATGTTCCACTCACATATAATAATTGGAAATATTGTTATGAATTACTTAAGTTTCTAGAGCCAATTAAAGATTATACTAAAGTTTTTTCAACTCAATATCATCCAAACATTCATCTTTCTTTAGAATGTGTTGTTAATCTTGCCATTCATATGAGTAAACATAGAGATGAGTATGTTGTTAAAGATATGATTTCGAATATGGAAGAATTTTTTAAAAATATTTTATCTATACCGCGTCATGCAATTGGTGCAATAATGGATCCTAACCAGATTAAGAGTTTTCATTTGTACGTGAAATCGTATTATGATTCTTTAGAACCCTTTAATTCGAACTAAATAATTATGATATGAAGAAATATAAAGATGAAGTTAAACTTATTTGTATAGCATATATAACAAATACCCAATCAAGTTATCTTGAGTAAGGTGCGCCATGGTGTACAAAGTTTTAATGTGCCTTGCGGGGTTAAAATACGAAGTCAACATAATCACCTTAGAAATGTTTTACAATTACGAATGGAAAATAATCCACTCCCTCCACAAGACACGAATGAGTTATGAGTAATTGAAAACAAGATTAGGCTTGCCAATATTGATATGGTTATGAGTAATTGTCTTTCAGGTTGGAGTTATGTACATAATATACATAGTAGTGTTTTTGGTAGGATAATTGTGGCTTGGGATAGTAGTGTCTGTAGTGTTGATATGATTAAGTCTATGGATCAGCATGTGTTATGTAGAGTTCAATCTCCTGGGTATTTTGAATTTTTGTTATCTGTTGTATACGGGGACAATGATTACATTGATAAGAGGAGTTGTGGAAGGATTTGCATGATTATGTGGTTGTTGGGAAGCCTTGGATTGTGGCTGGAGATTTTAACATCATAAGAGAGCCAGAGCAGTCTATGGAGGGGAAGTTGCCTCCTAATGGAGCTATGGAGAAGTTCAACAATTGTTTAGATGTGTTAAATGTTGGGAGCGAGCGATATAACTAGCAGAGATATATCAGCGCCCAAACCCTACGAGTCTAATATCTACATGTAATCGAGATAGACAATAATTAAAAATCTTGAAAGTAAATAACACGGATCTTTATACGAGTTCCCCCTCGAGAGTGCGATCTGTTCTTTGCTGAGAAATCAACTAGAAAAGAACTCTCGATGATTGTTACAAGTCCTATCCAAACTAAGCTTCTCCAATTGAGTAATACTTTATAATTTAGTATTCTCAATGACAAATCTACACTCTAGATTTAGCTTAAAATGATACGAGATGATACAAATCAAGTAGAGAACAACTCTATTGAATTTGGAACAAAAGATTTAGAGAAGTGGAAATTTTTAGGATAAAATGAAGATTGTGACCTATTCATTTGTAGCTATTTGAGCCGGACGTATCTGGTGATCGAGACCTCTTGAGGCCATCGAGGTACTTGACTGAGTTGATGCTTCTCAACTATGGCGGTGAGATGCCTTTCATGGCTTATCTTATGGGAAAAGTTCTCGGCCTAATGGGTTGGTGGCAGAGTTCTTCAAATATAATTGGGGAAGAATAGGTGGAGATGTGTTCAAAGCTGTCCAACACATTTTTGCTACTAGTGATTTCCACCTAATATGAATTCAAGACTCATTTCCTTGATAAGGTGGAGTATCCCAAGAATATGAAGGAGTATAGGCCTATTTCATGTTGCAATATCATATATAAAGCCATCTCACAGAAGAGTATTCTTTGGGAGTATGAAGGCAGAAGAGAAGGAAAAGATATGTAGATGGCTTAGTATGGAGAGGTACCAATGAAGTATATATATCTTGAATTTTGTCATTAAGATGATTGAATATATCTTGAATGACATTAAATTTGATTTATATTTCCTTTCAAAATTATTTTCATTAATTGATAATTTTAAAAATATTTTCATAATAACTTTTAAATTTTGAATTTTAGAGTTAATTACTTGTAAGTAGTATTCCATGATTTAGAGGTTGGTAATTATTGTAATAATTATCATTAATCATATTGAATATATTTAAATTTAAAATTTACATTAATTGATAATTAATTGTAAAATAATGGGTAATTAATTAGTCAATTATGAACACATTTATTTTCATTTCATTTAATATATGTGACATTAAGTGCATTTATTTGTTTAATATTTGCCCATATATATTGTTATGGAATGGAATAGGGATGTATTGATATGACCCACGTTTTTCCGGTGCGTACCGTATTGTTGTAAATGACCTGCTGAGTCATATTATATTATTTTATTTTATTTTCTTGTTTCTCCCACAAGCTTGCATGCTGTCTAAGTTGGGATTAGTGTATTTGAATTGTAATTCAAGGCGGGCTTGATTCAGAAGCGAGAAGACAGAAATTGTAATAGGCAAATGTTAGTTTTCAAGTTTTGAAAATGTAGTAGGGCATAGGGTCATATCATCGCCTCTTGAATGTGCATTACTTGTTTTTATTTTCATGTTGTACATATGCTTGATTATGTGAGACAATCGCATGGTAAAATAAAAGAAAAGTAATAATAGCTCTCACCATTTAAAATTTAAGCAACGTGTCAATCCAATTTAAAGTTGTGAAGGCGGTTCTAATTATGCAGGCGCCTTGTGATGGCGAGGTGTTACAATTTTGCACTTGGTATGACAATGGATCATGTTGAAGTGATTTCCACTAACGTTATTGAGCTTTTCAGGAGGATCATTCAAGTAATTATTTGAGTTTAGTGGTATGCTTAACCGGTTTGTCGGAGGCCACAAAAATGGGTAGCATCTTAAATAGTATGCTAGCGACACAAGAGTTATGTAGTTTTACATAATTGGTTGATAACCTACTATTGTTTTGGATTCAAAATGTATGTAGTGTTGTCGTTTGAATTTTAAGTATAATAGGTCTTGATACTTATATATTTAGAGTGAGATCACAGTATTAGTATTTACTTTACAATTTGTTTGTTGTAAGTGTTTAAGCATGATAGTTCTTGATTGTTGTCTTTATTTACTTATTCTTGTAGAATTTTAGCTACGCTTCTTACTATCATAAGAACTTCGCTTCGCTCAACACTTGAAAGTGCAAGGTGGGCTCTTTCGAACTTTGAGGAGTGGTCTGAAACTTGAGAATTATTCTCACGCAAGAAGAGCTGAATACGTCTTTGAGCAGTAAGGTTCCTCGAAACCTAATGATAATGCCTCCCATCGGAAAATGGATCCCTAAAACTTTGATCGATGTTGTGGATGTCAATGTCTGTGCTTGCCCTCTGGTATGTATGTTATTGGAAGTTTTACAACCCAATTACACTTAAGTGGGTGCTAGACACCGGTTGTGGTTCTCATATTTGTCATAATATACGGGAACTCCAAGTCAAGTAGAAGACTCCGAAGAGGAAATGGATCTACGTGTGGGAGGCAGGCGTGAAGGTTGCGGCCCTTGGTAGGATCCATCGGTTGAATTTGTGAGCTTTGTTTTGGCTTATCTCCGGTTCTTATGTACGCAATTTGCGGGAATATTATTCTGTTTGTTTGAATAATGATAGTTTTTCATTTCAATAGATCGATCAATATGGTCTATTCGTTTTAGACATGATGATTGAGTCATATAACATAAACTTAAAAGCGGAATAAGCTTTAATGAAACTAAACCAAACATGCACATGGCATTGCGGTTAAGGTCATATTAGAGAACCGATCAGAAACTCCACTCGGTGAGATACTTGAAGGTTTCGATGTGAATCATAGATAAGTGTGAATCTTGCCTTTTGGGCAAAATGACTAAATCGCATGCCTTGGATTGATGAAAGGACAAGTGATTTATTGGGGATCATACGCTCCGATGTATGTGGGCGATGAACACATGCGCAGAGGAGTTATAACTGCTTTATTACATTCTTGATGATTACGGTGAATGCGGTTTTGTGTATCGATGGAGACCTGAGTCCTTTGAGAAATTCAAGGAGTTCCAAATGAAGTAAAACTGATTGAACAAGACAATAAAAGATTCTCGATTACGATGAGGTGGAAATATTTGAGTCACAGTTCAATACTCATCTTAAAGAAGTGTGGTATTGTTTCACAACTCACTCCGGCGGAGCATACAACATAATGGCGTGTCGAAGATCGAACCACTGCTTGATATGGCCGGTCTATGATGAGCCTATCTGATCTACCGGTTAATTTATGGGGATATGCACTTCTAAGCGCGACACTTACCTTAAACAGATGTCCAACAAAGTCAGTAGAGAAAACTCCCCATGAACTGTGGTTTGGGAAGATTCCCAAGTTGGGTTTCTCGAAATTTGAAATTTGTGAAGCTATGTTAAGAGATTAACAAAGGATAAACTTGCGCCCAAATCCGATAAATGCTATTTCATAGGATATCCAAAGGAAACAGTTGGTTACTACTTCTACCTAAAGCATGAGAATAAAATCTTCATTGCTAAGACAGGAGTGTTCCTTGAAAAGGAATATCTGTTCAGAAGGACTAGAAGTAATGGTGTTCATCTTGATGAAGCTCAAGTTGATGAAGTCAATGTCGATGCATCTAATGCAGCATTTGGCGCACCACAGGTGGCACCTTCTAACAATAGAAGATCCAGTCCTTGATCCACAGGAAGTTATGGAAGAACCAACCCTTAGGAGATCAGTAGGGATGGAATCACGAACTTGAAGTCTTTGGTATGGTGAAGCCTTCATCATTGAAAGTGACGAGCCCACTTCTTATAAAGAAGCGATAAATAGCAAGGATGCTGACAAATGGCAAATAGCCATGCAATCTGAGATGGATTCTATGTACCAGAACAAGGTTTGGTCCTTGTTGGATTTACCAAATGGGTTCACCCTATTGAATGTAAATGGGTATTTAAGAAGAAACATGATAAAGATGGAAGCGTCGATGTTTCAAAGCTAGACTTAATAGCGAAAGGTTTGAGCAAAATTTCACGGCGTGGACTATGGCCAGCTTCTCGCCGTGGCTATCTTAAATCCATCGGATAATCTTAGCCATTCTTTGCATTTCATGACTGAAATATGGCAAATGGTCATAAAGCTTTTCTTTCTGAATGGAAATTTAAAAGGCGAATGTGTATGATGCAACCTCAGGCTTTACATGTCCCCGAGACCTAGAAGGTATGCAAGTTGCAAAGGTCCAATTATGGTCTTAAGCGGGCATCCGCGAGTTGGAATCTACATTTTGATGAATCAATTAAAGATTTTGGTTTTCATCCGAGAATGAAAGAATCTTGTGTATACAAGAAGGTAAGTGGGAGTTATGTATCATTCATAGTCTGGCAATAATAGATGACATACTTATCATTAAAACAACGTGGGGATTCTTGAACTTCGGTCAAGGATTGGTACGTGTAAATGTTTCTCAATGAAGGACTTGGCGAAGCCTGATATACTTGGAATAAAGATCCATGAGGGTGGGCCGAAGGCTAATTGGACTTTGTCAGGGATACCTATGTGAATAAGAGTGCGCAAGGTTCAACATATTCCAAGAAGGGTAATACCCACATGAGACATGGAGTTCAACTTCCAGCGAGAGCTCAATATCCCAGCCCCACTAGTCTTGAGATGAACAAATGAAGGATGTACACTTATCTTGACTATAGGATCATCGTGTATGCCATATTATCGCTAGACACGATGTGTCTTATGCCAGTATAACTAGTAGATACGAAGCTAATCCGGTGAAAACCCTTGGATTCCGGTGAAGTGCATCTTGAAGTATCGGCCCAAAGATGCTTTAGCACGGTATATGGTGGAGATGATGAGTTAGTAGTCGCGGGTACACGTGCCGGTTTTCAAGCCCGGCGAGAGATGACTATCGTTCGATGCAGGTATGTATTTTGTCTCAACCCGATTGGGCGGTATCTTAGAGGAGTTCCAAGCAGTCTTTGTTGCCAATTCTACCCGCAGAATGCGAGTACATCGCGTGCGGCTTGTTAAGAGAAGCGTGTTGCGTTAAGAATTCGTGGTGAGATTGGTGGTACCTACAGCATTGAGGACGGTTGAGATTACTTTGTGGCAATCTTTGGGCGATAGCTCAGCTAAGAACCCGAGGCACATCACAAATCTAAGCACGTACCGGAGAAACATCACTGTTGAGATATGCTTAATAGGGTGATATCGAAAGTATGTAAAGTAGCAACGAGAGGCCAATACGGCCGACCCTTCCCTCAAACCACTAAGTCGGTAAGCATGAGTGAGCATGCGGCGAACATAGGTCAGGCGGATATTCGCGGTGGTGTTAGGTTAAGTGGGAGTCAGTATGCATCTATTGTGTTATGTGAACAAATATTTGAATATTGTTGCTTCTTATATTCTAATATATTTGTTTACTTCGTTTATATGTTTAAATTACATATAATATGCATGTATTGTATCCTCGATGAGTGAAAAGTTAAAATCCCTAGGTTAGTCCCCATGTTTTTAGAGAGAGCAGCATGATTACACCTCTTCAAGCCTAGAAACATAGGATAGCCAAAGGCCTTGGTCAGATGCTGATAGTTAGGGCGACAAGCATCATATGACTAACATGGTGTTTTGATTAGTGATCAAGATTGATCACGTTAGCCTGCAGGACTAGATGATACCATGGTGCGATGCATGGTAAGGGAATTTGGTATGACAGCAATTCATAGAAGATATGTACATCGTGTCCTATGATATTTGTTTTGAATTTTAGGTTCGATAATTCTTAGACCTACGATATATATTTATCTACGTGTTATATAAAGTACGTACTTTGACTATGACCCAACGTCTGCACTTAGCGGGATTATAACGGCATATGTTGGGTCACCGCAGTGGTATATAGCGATAGATGTTGATATATTGGAGGGATTTATCCGTCCTTATACAAGGAATCTCGGGCCTCTCTCAGTTGAGCCTTGATTGGTTTATGGGATGCCATAAATGCTTATTAGGTTAAATACTCGGTAAAAGAAAGTTGTGGGTATTCGTGACACACTTCTTATGGTTAGCCTCGACTAGAGATCGCGATAAAGGAATTGTAAGGTAATAGATCCAAGGGCAAGTGGAGTGTTGGAAATCAATTTGATTCCTTTTATTGTGCCCGTTGCGTGATTGTGTATCGATTCATTTGCCGGGTTGGTTAAATGTGATGCGGAATTTAGTGTTCACCTTAGTAATTGTATATTACTAGTGTGGGTTCTCATGATAATTTAAGGGGTTATGGCGGTGCTAGATCTTGAGAGTGGAGTGTCGTTATAATAGTAATTGGTCAATTATTATTATTATACAACTTCTGTATCACGAGCACAGAGATCGCGCAATATACAATGATATTAGAACAATATTTCATGAATGAAATTAAGCGAGACTTGTATATTGAAATGTATTTCTCAATATTTATATATTGTCAAATATTTGTTGATGAACATCGATTGGTTAAACTGAAGTTTAATCAATTAAGCAATTGAAAGTGATGAATAACTTGATAAGTTATTCGATAGTGACTTCGTTAGTATTTTAATTGACTTGTTAGTTAATTAAAATAGAACAACTCACTAATAACTCATTATTTAGTAGAACTTCATAGCGGTCTGAGTAAGTTAGCGAGTTGCTTAACGAATGGAATTTGGGACTTGGTATTTAAAGAGGGGATTAGGTTTTTTCATGAAATGAATCATAAAAAAACCTCCACCCCCCCTCAAATAACGCCCCCTCCATAGTGAATTGGAAGAGTTTTTCTCTTCCAATTCTCATTTCATCTTCAAACTCTAGCAAGTTCAAATTACTCGGTTAGTTTCCACTGCTTGGTGTGTGCGTCACAGAGGACATCGTTCGGTGTTGAGCGAGCTTTGGAGAGAGATTTTGAAGGGCTTTTCACGCGAGGTTGACCGTGAGGATTTGGGATTGGGTTAAACTTCGTTGAAATGTAAGGATTCTCGTATTCATATATTTATATTTTGTGTTTGATTAATATAGATTAATTTGAGGATCGGGATAATATGGTGGTGTTTATCGTGAATAAATTCTTACTAGATTCTAACATATACCTCTCCCCAAGTATGTGATGCAGGAAGTTGAGAAGAGTGTGAGGACATTTATCTAGAGTGGAAAATCAGAAGGACTTATCATTCTAAGGTGACATGAAGGACATTGTGCTTCCTCTTGAGGAGGAGGTTTAGAGCTCAAATGTATGATGCTAGTCTCAAAGTTTGTTTTTTAGGCTCAAGGCTACTCCATTTGGGCTTATAAGAAGAGGATGGGCCACTTGGTATTAGAAGTGTTGATGTTGAAGACATTTTCAAGTGTTTGAAGATGCGAGGGGATCGAGACCACCGAGACGAGTGCAGATGAGGGTCTCGTCATAAATGGAGAGCCTGTGTGTATAAGGCGTTGAGGGGCCTTCGAGGCCATCGGGCAGGTCGTCGGGCCGGGGTCGATGAGGTCTGAATGAAGGTTCGGCCGAGAATAAATGAGGATTAGGTCACATTTATTCATTATCCTGAAAATTTCCAATTTCTCTCTAAATTTCCATTTGTTTCAAACTTCAATAGAGTTGTTCTCTACTTGATTTATATCATCGGTATATCATTTTAAGCTAAATCTAGTGTGTAGATTTGTCATTGAGAATACTGAGTTATAAAGTATTACTCCAATTGGAGAAAGCTTAAATTTGATAGGACCTTCTTAACAATCGTTGAGAGTTAACTACAGTTTGATTTAGCGGCGGCAACAGGGCGTACCTTGAGGGAGCACATGCCAGGTGGTGTTATTTCTTTCGGTATTTTCATTATTATTAAATTCAGTTACATTGAGATATTAGGCTCGTAGTGTTGAGTGTTGATATATCGTTTAGATATATCGTTCCTTGTCGATCAACAATTGAGTATCGAGCTTGGTTGAAACTTGAGTACGGATATAGTTTATCACGAAATTCAAATGGCAAAATACGAGGTGTATCGACATATCTTTGTAGATAAATTCGATGGGGTTGATTTCGCCCATTGGAAAATGAACATGGAGGATTATTTGTATGGGAAGAAGCCGTAAGCCTTTGGCGAAAGCCCGCAAATGTGGAGATTGAAGAGTGGAGCAGGCTAGATAGACAAGTCTTGGGTATAGTGAGACGTGCTTTGATAAAGCGTTGTTGCCAATGGCGAAGGAGACCACGACAAAGAGGCTTGATGATAGCTTTGTCGGGGATGCGCAACCATCATATGATAAGGTAGGTTGATGAAGCAAGCTGTTTCGCTTGAGGATGTCGATAAAGATACTCCGTTGCTAGGCACCTTAATGATTTGATAGTTTGATAATCAGGTTGTCTCTTGTTGAGGTTAACCGGATGAATTACAAGCATTGATACTATTGGCATGCTGCGGATAGTTTGGGAAGCGATGAGGGAACAGCTGTGAGTCGGTCGGGGCGTGAAGTTGCGGCTTAAGGTGGTCGGCGTGTACGTCGAAGAAGTTCGGAAGAATGATGGAGTTGAAAGGCTCTGCATTGAATGTAGGCAGTAGGAACTATGACAAAGGAAGCGAGAAGAATAAATGGGTCCAAAGTCAAGAGGAAAAGTAGAGTCAGTTTGGAGGGCGTACTCTTGAGTCTTTGAGGGATGTGGCTGGTCACATGTTGCGGCAATGCAAGGCATACGGTAGTCGTGAGGCAGCAGAGCGTGTGGTGTTGTTGATGACTATCTTGGATGCTCTACTCTGTCTGTTGATTGCTCGATAAATTCTTGGATTAACGGTCGGGGCTTGTCGTTTCATACTACCGCCCTTTCGAGGATATAATGTTGAATTATATGGCAGAGATTATGGGTCGAGTTCATCTTGCTAACGGTGAGCCGCTAAAAGGTGAAGAGTATGGGAGATGTGAACTTGAAAGGCTGTCGAATGGGTTACACACGAGAGATTGACTAAAGTGAAGTATGCGAAGTTGGTGAAAACTTGATTTACGTGAGTCAATTTGGATGAGGATGTTCTGAGAACTTGCATTTAGTGAAGGCAAGCTGGAAGGTAGCTCGGGGTGCAATGTGGCTGTGGCCAGTGCAGAAGATAGGTACGTTGTACCTTCTTTGGGAGTTCTCAATGACTATAGGCACACTAGTTATGAGAAGGCGATGTGGCGCAACCGATTGGGCCACATGGTAGGTATAAAAGCGCTTGTTTGAATAATGTGATGTTCACAGATGTTAGTTCACGAGATGTTTGGGGACGGCGCTGTTGGTTACGTGGGAGGTTAAGTAGTGATATGTAACCTTCATTGATGATGCGGCAGAAAAGTTTGGGTTTATTTCTGCAGAGAAAATAAATCCGAAGTTTATAGTCTTCAAGAAATGGAAGGCATGGTTGAGGAAGCAGGCAATTTGAGAGTGAAGTGTTTGAGATCCATTGATAGGGGTGAATACGGTATTAAGGATTTCAAAACAATATTGTGCCGAGAGGAATGGAATTAAATGCAAAAGACTATTCGGGAACGCAGCAAACGGAATAGGCGAGATGAACATGACGGCGGAATAGGCGTGCGGAAGTATGAGTTACCTTGTGGTTTTACCTCAGCGTTGCAGGCGAGCATAATGTCTTCTTGCCTTCTTGATAAACAGAGGACCTTCAGTCCCTCTGAATTCGAAATTCGAAGAAGTGGAGTTCTAAGAAGGTAAATTACTCTTTCCTGAAAGTATTTGGTTGTTTGGCGTATGTTCATGTTGATGAAGATCTTAGAAATAAGGTTGAAGCTAAATCTAACATTTTCTATTTTTGTTGGTTATGGCGGCCGAGATGGGATCACAGGTTCTATGACTTGAAGAACCGAATCGTCGAAGCAAGAATGGTCTTGATGAGCAGGTGTTATACAAAAGGCGGATAGAAAGTGTTAGAGGAGAGAGAAGTGGAAGGAGAAGTCACAAGCTGAAGAAATACCGGGAAGTGGAGTTCTTGTGAAGGCGCATATTTCGGTTCCTTCCAACAGGCATGTCTTAGATCATGCCCCTGCTCCTGAAGATCAACCTGCAGATCCTTTTGCTGATATGCCACCTTTAGAGGAGATGGGTTCAGATGGAGGGGAGGCAGCGAGTCGATGATGGCATTTACATCGTGTCAGCGAGGAAGAGATTGTCCCTGATAGTGATCAAGATGTAGAGACACCTGGTCTCAGAAGAAGTATCCGTGTCAGAAAACCAACTCAGAGGTATTCACCTTCTGCTAACTTTCTGCTGTTAACTTTCCTTGAGGCGAGCTTTGATGGATTATGTCGAAAGGTACAATGTGAGTAGAGACGTCGAGTGGGAGTTAGCGATGAAAGGAGATAGGTCATTGTTGACAGGTAGCAGGGTAGTAAGACCGCCGAGGAAGCAAAGAATATTGCCGAGAATAAATGGTGCAGAGATCGAGGAGGAGCAGGATGGTGTAACTATTTATAAAGCTCGTTTGGTTGTCAAGTTCCAACGAGAGGAAGGAATTAGGCTACAGAAATATTCTCACCCATTAGTCAAACTTGTGACAATGAGGAAGCGTTAAAGGATTGGTAGCGAGATGATGCGCACGCCGTGGATGGATGTAAGCTGGTTTACGTGGTGATATAGATGAAGAGTTATTCATGGAAGCAACAAGGCTTTGAGGTTAGAGGAAAGATTTGGTGCAAACTTCGGAAGAGCTTATGCGGCTTGAAAGCGAGCTCGGCGATCGGAATATTACCTTTGATAACTTTATCCAAAGGTTGAAGTTTGTAAGTTGTGAGGCCAGGCCCTTTGTTACATAAGGAAGTTTCAAAAAGATTATTTTATCTTACTTCTTTATGTTGATGATATGTTGATTGTGGGAGCTGATTTGCAAAAAGTGAACATGTTGAAGAAAGAGTTGTCAGTGGGATTTGCGATGGGCCTGGGTGAGGCGAAGCGGAAGTGCAGGGATGAAATAATCGAGAGATCGGGTTCTACGAGATTGACACAGAATACACGAAGAGGTAATCAAGCGATTCAACATCTTTGGATGCAAAGCCGGTGGTACCCCGAATTATTTGCTCATTTTCAATTATCAGTCCAAGCGTTCACTGTGTGAAGATGATTTAAAAAGTATATGGATAAGATTGCGCGTAAGCCTGCGTGGGTAGTCTTATGTATGCTATGGTGTGTGCACTAGACACGATGTGCACATCTTGTGGGAGTTGTCGGTAGATATATGTCTAATCGGGGAAAAGAACATTGGGAAGGCTGTGAAGTGGATTTTGAGATACTGAATGGTGATCTTTGAAAAATCCTTATGTTTCCACACCAGGCCCGTGCGGGTTAGTGGGATATGTGGATGCGATGCGGTGGTGATGTTGATAGTAGAAAGTCTACTGGTGGATATGTATTCACGTTTGGGGGTCTTGCTATTAGGCGGAGATCGGTTGCGACCCAGTAGTAGCGTTGTCGAGTTGTGAGGCCGAGAATATGTTGCTATGGCGGGCGGAAGTGAAAGAGATGAGTGCAGTTGCGGACTTTCTTGAAAGAAGCTGAATCTTGAGCATGGATGTAACACATTGTCTTTGTGATAGTCGAGAGTTCGTTATCGGCTAAAAATCCGTGTTTAAATGCGGGGGCCAACACATGGGCGAGGTTCCATTTAAATCGTTACGTATTGGAGAATGGGGTCTGAGAAGCTTGACAAGATTCTAGGAGATCGAAATCCTGGCATTATGTTTACAAAAGATTGTAAACAAGGAGAAGGTGAAGTTGTGTTCGACTTGATTAACCTTCGAACAGCATTAGCTCGAAGGTCTTCTTCGCGAGAATTGGAGGTCTTGAAAGCTGTATTTGAAAAAGGCTTCAAGTGGGAGGTGTTGATGTTGAAGACATTTTAAGTGTTTGAAGAAGATGCGAGGGGGATCGAGACCGCCGAAGACGAGGTGCAGATGAGGGGTCTCGATGCGCAAATGAGGCCGGGCTGTATGGAGCCCTTCGAGACCACGAGGTCCGATGGTCTCGATCACTAAATAGACCACGTTGTGTATAGGCTGAGGGGCCTTAGAGGCCATGAGACCCCGTCATCGAGGCAGGGGTCTCGATGAGGTCTCGATAGCGGTTCGGCGGGAATAAATGGGGATTAGGTCGCGTTATTCATTATCCAAAAATATTTCAATTTCTCTCAAATTTTCATTTGTTCCAAATTCAATAGAGTTGTTATACTTGATTTGTATAATCGTATATCATTTTAGCTAAATCTAGTGTGTAGATTTGTCATTGAAATACTAAATTATAAAGTATTACTCAATTGGAGAAGCACCAGATTTGATAGGACTTTGTAACAATCATTGAGTTCTTTCTAGTTGATTTACTGACGACAACGGGGCGTGCTTGAGGGGAACTTTGATAAAGATACGGTGTTGTTACTTCGGTATTTTCATTGTGTGCAATTCGGATTACATAGAGATATTAAATTTCGTAGTTTGGGTGTTGATATATCATTTAGATATATCGTTCATGATCGTCGATCCAAACAAGAAGAAACTTTTGAAGATCGGCCTATACTCAAGAATAGATTTGAGGTTGAGATTGGTAGTGGTGAACAGATCTTTTCTGGTTTAATCCTGGTTCTGTATATGGTTCAGTCTGGGACTATCTTAATAGTAAGGAGAGAGAAGTTTTGTTAACATCTCATTGGGTGTAAAAGTTGAGTGAGGTTGGGGTTGGGAGATTACATGGGAGAAGAACACAGAGATCCAGTAGAATTCTGTAGGTTTTTGAAGAGATAAAGACTATGAGTTTTGTTGAACATCAAGATAGGTAGATATGGAGGAATACAATTAACGAGGAGCTCTCGCAGAAAGAGTTGTGGTATGATCTCAAAGAAAGGGCTGAGAGAGTTCCTTAGGCAAAATGGTTATGGAATCATAAAGGCATTCCTAGGCAAGCTTTTATCTCATGGCTGCTATTTCTGGGAAATTTGAGTACTAAAGATAGGCTTAGCAGGTGGGAAGTGGATAGCAAGTGTGTGTTTTGTGACCAGCAGGAGACACAAGATCATCTGTTTTTTCATTGTGTTTTTTCAAGCCAAGTATGGACACTATTGTTGCAGAAGGCTCGGATTTATAAAGCTGCTCAGGCCTGTACCATGGAGAAAGCATGGTGTATGGACAAACTAGGAGGGAAATGATTCAAGAAAAGGTTGAGGCAATTGATGTTGATGAGTGCGGTGTATTTTATCTGGATGGAGAGGAATAACAGGTGTTATGGAGGGTTGCCTAAGCCACCAAAGGCTGTTCTACACCAGGTGCTTAGTGTAATTCAATAGCGGACAAGCTCTTGGAGAGGTGTCAAGCGAACCAAGGAGAACTGGCTTTTCAGCTTGGAGTGGAGCATTGAAGGCAATATATTTGTTTTGTTTAGTTTGCAGTTGAGTAGATTTAGACAGTAATGTTGTGTTGCTTTTAGTGTATTTTTTCATTCTGTTTAGTTTAGTCTAGGTGTGATCTTGGGAGTATGCCCCTTTAAATTCATGTAAAACTCTCATTTCAATAATAAAAGTTTCTTATTAAAAAAAGACACAAATGAGTTAACTCAATATTTAACTACTAATTTTGAATTGAGTCAACCATATTCAAATAGTAATCTTTTGATATATTAAATGGTAGGCGGCGAGAGCCGTTTTCTGGTATTGTCTAACATGGCAAAAGAAATATTTCATACCTAAGTCTACAATAGCTAGTGAATTCGCATTTAGCGAGCGAAACTACAATACACTCAAAGACATTCGACAATTGAAGTATGTGTATGTGTCAAGGATTGGATGGCAGTGAGCATAAGATCACGAAGATCGAGACTTCGCTCATAGAACAAAAGAAAAAAATATGTGTTAAATGATCTTAGTGATGACATTGAGGAAGAAATTGAGGAAGAAGGAAGCGACACACTAGACAATGAAATGGAGCTCCGACAAAAAGAGTTCAAAGATGAATTAGTTTATGATGCTTAGATTTGTATTGTTTGTATTCTTGTCGAAAGAGTCAAGAGAACCCCATGTAAATACATGACGTACTAGTATAAGCGTGAAGACGACTTAATATTAAAATGTCTAATTTGTTTCAATTCTGAGTGTATTTTTTAATACCTCAATGCCATTAAAAGCGTCCCTACCGCCTCATCACTTAACATCCACACGTTTGATGAAAACTTGGTACGTGATAATAAATGGTACCCAGCGCCTAAGACATAATAAAATTAAACATTTTAACTTTTTTCTCTCACGGAAGTTAGCGTCGAGCGTTAATATACGGCGTCCGTTGATTCTGATAACGTGATACCGTTGATTAGCGGTACCACATTTGAGATAGAAAAAAAATTAAGCTGAAGTGAGGCGTGGTACGTTTGGGATGTGAGTACCCGCGTTTATATCGGAGAAAATGAAGGTTTGAAGAATCACGATTTTGAGCGTCTTTCGCAGAATTAAACTTCAAAACACAAATTCAACTTCTATCTCACAAATTCAACTTCCAAATCCTCGGAATTCAACCATCTCTCCTGAAATTCTACTTTTTATTTACAAACTGTTGATTTAAACATCAATTTTCAAATGGCACAAAAAAATCCACAAGAAAGGGGCAATCATCCATACGGTCAAGAGGAGGCTACAAAGTCCAATGGGGACCTGACAAGGGGGGCCTAGATGTGTGCACATTGAGGAAAAACGAAAGAACGAGAACAGAACATGAAGTCGAGGAGGCAAAAATGAGGGTTTGGTTGTTGTAGAAAGTAGTGAAGCACAAATGCAAGGCAGGCATGTACATCGATGAAGCCGAGATCAAGCAATTCACCGGTAATCTCTTGTTTCAATATCTGAGAATTTAAACTTGAGAATTTTTGCGTTTACTAGTGAATGGTATCGGATATAGTTGTGCAATTCTATAAGTCCATGAAAATGGATAGTAAGACAAATATAGATAATGAATTTACTATGATAGGACTTAATTTTAATGTCGATAGTATAGAAGGGATATGGAGGAAGATTTGACAACCTTATTGTTTGGAAATGACTAGGCATGAGGACGTAAGTTGAGTAGGATTATCGACAAAGGGGTGGTGTTCGAGATTGGCCTATCAGGACAAAGAAGAATGTGCTAGGTTCTAAACAATAATCGTAGAGCCGCCCCGATCAGTTATTTTATAAAATGCTTATTTAAGTAAATTGTGAAAGTTTGTGTCGAAAGTGAGTGCAGGAATTTTTATTTATACAGTAATTGACCCGAACTTAGCCTTGAATGTTACATTACTTGGGCTATCTTGGATGAGGAGAGGTTAAGCGCTCATAAACAATCCTAAAACATATTTTACATCGTAAAAATAAAATGTGATATGGCGTGATCACATCGGCGTTTGTTGAGGTGAATGTCAAAGGAGTCCACTTCTTTAGAGATAATAGAGTAAGTTTCAGGTTAGGAAGGACTCGATGATATCAAACCCCTCAATGGCTAAATTTGAAGTGTATTTGTGGGATAGGGCGTTGCGTTCTAAGTGAGAGATTTATGAGTAATATGAATTAGTGAGGACTGACGTTTGGAAGTACAACGGATGTAAAATACTGTATTTATACACTTATCAATAATAAATTATATATATAAAATATTATATTTTATACACTTATCAATTGGTTTGTTAGATTTTTCGAGTTATTTTATAATATTGTTCATAGTTTTTCAAGTTTTTATTGGAATAAGGATTTGTATGAAAAATTGTGATTTTTTTATCAAATGGATTGTGAGTTCTTTAGTTTTGTATTTTTTGTAATTTTTTGCTATTGTTTTCTTGATCAAATTACATTTTATATTCGGGCTTTTGTTATGAGTATCTAACAATATGTCACTATACGTCATTATAGACCATTTGATGTATACTATTAATCTGTATAACATATATTTTTAAAAAGTAATACTTCCTCCGTCCCTTTTTATTCGAGAGATTTGACTCTATATAATTTTTTATACATGTTTGAATTTCTCTCACAATGAATATTTTTTACTTTTTATATTACTTACTACTATTTACGAATTGTTTTTTAAAAAAATCTCACAAACATAAAAGATGGATGGAGTACTATTTTTACAAACATAGAAAACCAAAAAATGCTAATCTTGTAATTTCCCCCTCTCAAAACAGGCCCTAAAAAGTTGGAAAATTCCCCTCTTCCAAAAACACGGGCAACGATATACACACATCCAAACAGTAACTCGGTGAGATTAAATTACTTTTTTGTCCTTTGAAACAAACGAACTCTTGGCTTTTTAATTGACTAACTAGCGAACAAGATACATGCTTATGACCTAATAAGCACAACAATGAGTCGACAGCTACTAACAAATTTGCCTTATTCGTTTGCTAATATATATATATATAAACAAATGGTTGTGAATATAGTTTATATAAAGCATCAAATTTGCTTTACGTTACATCTACTTTATATAAAAGCAAATTTGCTCCTTTTCATTATTCGCTTATTTGAAGAAAATACAATTACATTAGAATCAATTTAAAGGTTATGCTTGTCAGCATTTTTCGTGGGTTTCAATTCAATTAAGCTCAAACTTCAAATGGCTTTGTCGCTTTAAATTGATGGCAAAATGGTCGGCGTTAAATTACTAAAATGCTTCAATAATTCGTTCCATAAATACAACCCGTCAGTGGTAATTTAAAGGGAGTAATTAGGTAAATTCGAATGTTAATTAAATTTTTAAAAAATTCAAAAGTAATTTCGAAATTTTTAAAGGAAGATTCATTTCGTTTCCGATTGCCCAGCTTATTTGATGTAAATTCAAATGTCGTCAGATTGTCGTACCAAAGCAGCGAGGATTTGCGATGTAAATTCAAATGCCGATTAAGTTATCGATTTGGGAGTTAGGGTTAGGTTAGAAATACGATTTTGCCCTTTTTATTTTATTTTTTAAATTTAATTAACGTCTAAATTTGCTTAATTACCCGCTTAATTAAGCTGCGTGATTGGCGATAATCTGTTGAGTTTAAATGAAAGAATAGCAGGAGGCGATACAATAAATGTTAAAGTAGTGAAAAAGCTCATTCATGAATGATGGAGATAGGCTACAGCGGATGAGTGGCACTGCTCCCATCGGTAATAAATAATTACTCCAAAGGAATACGGTCGTAGTATTATGACTTGAGAGACTTCATTTTTACGATACAATAATGTTGACGTGTCGTTATCTTGGCCGGTTGTTAGAAATGCAGTCGGAGTTGAAGATTGTTGGAGATGGTAGGAACCACGAAGTGTGCATGAGATGACACCCGGATGATCCAATTTTATGGAGTTTATTTAGACCTCTTGTTTGACATGTATTGATGTTTTGTTTTCCTACTTTGATAAGGAATGACGCTTTTATTTATGTTTTCAACATGAAAGATTTTTTTATGCTTTGAGTTTAATTCAATTCATTGTTTATTAATCGCACATAAAAGTTACAAGCTTGATATTATATCTCTCCATTATGTTAGTTAGGCCAAACTATAAAATATCATAACATGTATGCTCGCTAAGAATTCAAGTAAAGATGACTTGAAATACCGTCTCTGGCACCGATATGAATTGAACATGTATAATCACGAGAATAAAATATCATATAGATGGAATCTTTGGAATCATATATTTTGAATAACATGATTAAAATATGAATAATACTTAAAAATTTATAATCGGACAATCATCCATTAACATTCACTAAATTTTTAGAGCAAGATATTTATTAAAATTCATAAATAGAAGATCTATGAGAATTAATAAAATAGAAAGCATCAACTTTATTGATAGTACAACCCAATTTTAGTAAAATATAAATATATGTATTTACTACTGTATTAAATTTAGAAATACAAGAAGATTATTTGAATAGTTAAAATGATAGAAATTAGAAGCAAATAAATATTTGTATTTTTAAGCTGTTAAAGCTTATATTACTAGATGAACTAGATTTATATAATAAACTTCAGTACATATTCTCGACCCATTTCCTTATTTGAATAGTATATATTCAACTAATAAACATCAAGAATATCACATAAAAATGTGATATGAAATTATTCCATAATAGTCAAGTTTAAAATCTTATAAAACATTGACTTTAAAATCAAATAGTTAAACAGAAGATTATAAGGCGAACTTGAACTTATTCGATTACCATAATGGTATCCTAATAAAATGTGATGCTTTAAGGATATAACCATGAACGACAATGATGATGATTTAGAGTTTGTAGAATCCGAAGATAGTTTAAATAGTCCATACATGTTTGGATATTGGCAATTTACTCAAAATAACTAGTTTATCGAGGAATAGAAATAACTATCAAAGCCCCGAATGATTAATTAAATAAAAAAAATGTCCGTGTTTACGTGATAGGCGATAGAATTTATCGAGTCGAGGTGATTCTTGTACAGGAGAAATTCTAATTAATCATAAATGCATTTAGACTCTCAGGATCTACAACAATTGAAATATATAGAAGTTAATGAATAGTTCAAATAGTTTGAATTCATTAATGGATACTAGAGATCTTGTATAGACAAGAAGGTCAGTGGGAGCTACCCACCACATGAAAATTAGTATGTGAAAGACATACTAATAATAGAGAAAAACACAACCATACAAAAAGCGATTAAATTGTATGGGTTTCACCATAAAGATCAAGGGATGAAAGCAGAATCTTTAAATTCATGAGACCCGATTAAATAAACTTCGATAAGTTGAGTTATGGGCTATCTTGATAAAATGTTGTCGGGATCAGATGAATACGCTTAAAAAATTAATCTTTCACGAGATACAACTTTCTCACGTTATAAAAGGCGTATAAGTGGAAAGAAGAAGCTGACAATGAAAATGAAAGGGGATGCATTTGTATCGATTACTTAGACTACTTGAGAGGCGATCGTCGATACCGAGTTGGACTAAAAGTAAATTGACAGAATAGAGTTATAGCAGCTTTGTTAAAGTAACAAACAACAAATGACTACAATTGACTACTTGAGTATAGTTATAACCTAAGAAGTTCTGAATAAGAAGAAAGTTGGATTATGACTCTAATGTGTGATCTTGAAAGGTTGCCTAGTATGATATCTCACAGTAGCTTCTTGAAGCCCTAGAGATTGAGCTCGTGTGGTCGAGTATGTACTCAATAATGACAACTTTCTTGATAGTTGAAAGTAAAAAGTGCATTTGTACATAAAGTTGAACAAACAACAACGTCTAGCCCAGATGCCCGGTGTCGACCACGATTGATATAAAGCGTGATATGAAGAAATCTGATACTTTTCTCAATGCTTAAGTGGTAAATGTGGGATGCGGGCCGAGTGGTGGTTGGAGTAGATGGGAATGGTGGAGTTTTTTTTATCTCCTAAAAACTCTCATTGATTTGCCTATTTAAAGTGACTTAACCTAAATACTCCCTCCATCCCACAAAGATTGTCCACTCTTTTTTATAGTTATAACTTTCAAATTTTGACCTTAAATATATTTGTTTGTGTTGTATAATATTTTATAAAAAATATATCAATAGAAAGAGTTTGAAATGTATTTTTCATTAATATAGTTTTCATCAAGTATTATATAATACAAACAAAAATATTTACAGTCAAAATTCAAAGAGGTATAACAAAAAGTCAAAAGTCGACAATCTTTGTGGATGGAAGGAATGTCTTTAATGCTCAAATTTTTGATTTGCATGAAATCAAACTCCCTCATTTCTTACCCATCGTATGTGGCCCAGAAGCCCCCACCCGGAAGAGGATTATTTCTCTTCAGTGATTTGATCTAGTTTCGCTTTAATCGTTACAGTAAAGCGTCACGGAAGAAGTTTGAGAGCAATTTACTGGTGTGGACTATCTTGGAGATACTCAACGTTGAGTATTGTGATCAAACAATTTTCGCTGCCATATTTTCAAGGAGAAAGGTACACACTTGTAGTTCATAAGTTTATTGTTTTTGTACAATCTGTAGCATCCTCATATCCGATAAGTTAAGAACCGTTCTCTGATTAAGAATACAACAGTGTCTCAGATATTGGGCTGCGCTAGTTGAAACTTTAGCAATGTAGTACTGAATTTGATGAACCTCGTAGGCTTGAGTTGGGAACTTGATGCTTGAGGGCCTTACTTGGGTTTTTCTTGTATTTGATGCTAGATGTAGAGTAGGGGCTTCAACAACTTGTTTCTACCGTTGATTTGTTGCAGGAGCCTTAGTAGCGTGTTTCTAGCCAAACTGAGTTGAGTCTTGGGTTAGCGGCCTAGCTTATCGTGACTTTTAAGGGTTGTCTTCCGGCTTCCGCAGTATGTTCAGGCGCCTATTTGGGGATGGCAGTAGAGGCACAGCCAACGACCCGGCCTCGAGTCAAATGCCGCCTCGGGTTAGAGGTGCTCGAGAAGCGCAGCTATATCTGATCGCCGTGGTGACTACAAAAAATAAGCTTTGTTGAAAATCAATAAAACGATAGTTTGATAAAGTGAAATAGTTCGAAAGTTCAAAATGTTTCCATCGAGGAGTTTAACACGTGAGTAAAGCGTCGCTAATCAATCCAAAATGCAAACTTCATAACATTACCAAGTCCAAAATACTTCCATAAAAACGGTTATAAATTTTCAACACCAAAAATAAAATCACAGTCTACGAGTACACCAAAAATAATTGAGTAGAAAGGAAAGGATGGCTAGGGATCTGGCCAGCTGTCTGGCTGGGGCGTCGGCGATCGCTCGCGAACTTCAGCTTGACCTTTTATTTTTATCGATGCGGAGGTTGAAGGGAGTAAGCTCGGCGACATAGTGGAAGCGAATCACCAGCGTGGTAATTTATTCACATCCGAATGAAGTGCGACAAAGATATAGGCGATAGCGATATAGATATATATATGTACAATAAAAGAATATACCAAATATCCATAGCGTCGTAATAAATATAATCATCATCAACATATATACACAGAGGCTGGCTAAGTATTGCTTGCGTGTTATATAGAGATAACGTGTCACATAATCAATGACGAAACATCATAAATTTTTCAAAGCATGCTTGGTTTATACCTTGATAAAAATATATACGATTCACGAAAACAAAACAGCGAAACATTATCGACATTTCAAACTTCGGTGGCATCGCTCCCGATGTCCACCTTGATACAAAACGATGCATACAATAACCGTATCGATATTTATAAAATGTCATTGCCACTTTTCCGATGAAACCGCGAATACTTAGCGATATAATATCATATCGCTTTTTAAATTTCGCGCCCTTCGCCCCATAAAATATCGTATCGCTTTTAGGAAGGCTGGCACTTGATCGCCCATGCAAATATCTGCGCCCCATGCGAGCGGCCTACATGCGACCCAGCGTACCCAGCATCCCCAGCCATAGTGCGGCCCCACTACATATGAAGCAGCGTGACCCGGCTTGACAGCTTGTCGCACCAAGCATTAACCGTGGCTGCCCAACCCGCAGCGCGACTCGATTAACATCGCGACAACTTCACAATGACTCCGGATAGAACAATGCGTACAGCGATCACGCGGCCGTCTCGAAATGGCACCCATATTATACATAATGCAGCAATCTCGTATAAAACTTATTACCCGTAATATACATAACCTTGATAAAGTAAATGCAATTTCGACATTTAAGCCTTGGCAATTACACTATCGTATAAATTCATAAAACAATTATATAATCACATGCTCATTGCTCAATCTTAACCAACCGTAAATAATATTATCATCAGTGATAAATCACACCTTTAGCTAGTACGGCTGAGTGCAGAAATCAATCGATCGCGCTTTCCCGCGTTAAGTCTAAACAAAACACCCGAAAGTAAGATTCTTACAAACTTCGTTATAAATTCTCTTTTTAACAACTTTTAGTACCATTAATAACTTTTTATGTGAGAAATATTCTTGAAGATTAAAAATTTCCGAAGCAATAAAGCTAAGCAATGATATCGAACAACCAGCATAACCATTTGACCCCTACTGGCGCCGTTATAACAACTTTAAGCGATTTTAACTTGATCGAAATATCGACTCTTCCAACCAATGGCCGTTTCTAACAGCGCTTTAACCTGTAACCCGTTTACTAACGAATATAATAAAACTAATTTCGACATATATTCATCCGACAACATAGATCACAATTCCACCTCGAGAAACTGACTATAATAAAGGTCGAGAACATACTTATACCATTAAAAAGCGGTTTGGAAAAAAGTCAACCGAGAAGTCAACTCGAAAGTCGACACAACTACGCTGACATTTCTTTACCCAAAAATGGGTTATTATCACTTCCCATTACTATGTGAAAATATGATATCACGGATACCAATTGATCATGCTTGATGCTTCATTCTGTGTTTTTTGAAAAATGAGATAAGCCAGGGCAAATGCTTATGAAACTTGCTTAATGAGCAGCGTCTACGAAGAACCATTGAACTCTTGCTCGAATGTTGGTCAATAAGGGCAGGACCAAAATATACACACCCCGGTCCGACAGCTGGAGTGCAACCTACGCCCCAAGAATATGTAACCACATTGTCTACACAAGAGCTCAAAGCCTATGACTTTTACACTTCATTTCTTTATTTTGACATTCATCACATGTTACTTTTTATCTACTAAAGGTGGAGTGATATTTTTGTCTATTGTATTACATTATAATTGAATTTCTTGAGATGTCGAGTTGGTTGACTCGAGACATTAGGAATAATCATGTAAAACCGATCATGATATTACTAGGAAAAGGCAGCATGATAATTTCGGTGTATGCGGATTTTATGTTGGTAACCAAAAGTCAAATTCTTGTAATGTGAGCACTAAAATTAAAATTAAAATTTTATTAGTAATACAAATTCGTAATGTCTATTTTTGTCTTCTCCAGTTTCTTATGCCGACTTTTGCATAATTCTATTAATCTGGCTTGCGATTCATGAATGATTGTATGTATGAATGAGTATGATTGCCGTTGACGATCGAACCACTATTTTTGAAATCTCTATTGTGAAATACTTGAATTAGCTATTGCATTATTATCATAATGTCTTTTATGAAATTGTGCATCTTAAAATTATATGGTACAAAATATATTTTCCAAATGATTTTAATTTCTTGGATCACGATGAACTTATGTGACTTTAAATTATACAAATTAATCTACATAATGATAATTGAGGTGTGTTCGAAATGTTTGTGTGTACTTCTTCCAATTAATTTTAGTTAATAATATTTTATATTTTCATGTAGAAAGGTTAGCAATAAATTATTTTGTGTTTTCTATTAGTATAATAATAAAAAATTTAGCGATAAATTATTTTGTGTTTTCTATTAGTATAATAATAAATAAACTAATACTGAAATCACTTGATTTATTTTTAAAATATTTTATTTACAATAATTGTGGATAATCCGTTCAATTTATTTTAATTGATCTTTTCAATTTTCATGACGAAACTTCTATTATAAATGACGTTTTATTCTCTATTCTAGTAAACACAAAATTGAAATAATTAAATTTGTTTAAAAAATATTTTGATGATATTATTATTTTCTTGTTTTTTTTCCAAATAAAATATAATCTAACGAAAAAGTCAATTGAATAGGTTGACATACTAATTATTTTGTTGATGGAAATTATTCGGAGGTAAATACATTAAGCTGCATACATGATAATACATCTAATTATGATCCAAAATTGATATTCGTTAACCTTAATTCAAATTGGAAATTCAAAAGATATAGGAGGAACTTGACCATTCGTGAGAGGAAGGCAAATAAATTGAGAATTTTGAAAAAAGGTGGGGTCGGAGCAGCCACAAAGCAGAGGGAGATAGCTTCTCCTCACATCTCCTAAGCATTAAGATATACAAAATGATGATTGTTTCCACTTATCTTATTAGAACTAATAGAAATGGGTTTAGTGGTCCACTATGCACGAGCATTTGGAAGCAAGAATTCATTAATTGGATTACAGACACTCTTACACTTTCTCTTTCCCATTATCATTGCATGTTTGGGTGTCCCATTTTTGGACTTAGTATCTAAATTACTTCAATCACAATTAAATAAAGAAAATGAGGAATAGGAGAAGACACATTATTCAACGTTCTTGTGTGTCCCAAATTGCTTTTTTCGGTTTCCTTCCCATCAGTGGATTAGAGGAAGATGACAAATTGCTTAGGCAATTACATCATCAAAAATATGGATTAATTTTATCATATTTTAAATAACTAGTACTCCGTAAGTACTAGTAGTACTATACTTGTACATATATCCGTTTTTAGGAAGATGTTAACACACATGTTTTGTTTTCATAATAATTCAAGTCCAATGATTTTACACTATACTTATTTATTATGACATTTTTTTGTTTTTTTTTCCATCCCGATTTACACTTAAACTACATGTTTAATAAAAAAAATTATAACATGATATATATTGTTATGACTATAGTATTTAAATATGTTTTCAAGAAAATATAATAACTTTATCAAAATAAGAAATTCGTGCATTAAAAGGTTCTCTCTTACATGTTTTATGAACATGAACTAAATTTTAAAAGTTTTACTAGAGGAAGATGATGAGAGGAATTTAGATTTATTTAATTACCTTTTATCAATTGAAATGGCTAAACATCATCGTAAAATTAATAGAATCATGTCCACACGCTTACATATATATATATATATATATATATATATATATATATATATATATATATATATATATATATATATGCTTTCCTACTGCTGCTCTTCTCTGCTATAAAGATGTGAATAAGAGTTGTGTTTAACTGGTTTAACTTTCTTTTCGTTATTAATGATTAAATTACATGTCTCACAAACTTAGGCAAAAATATAGTTTGATGAAATATATTATGAAAAGAATATTAATACTCCTATTATTTTTAGCGAGCTTTTTTATTATTTAAGAAGTAGGGAGGTTATAATGGAGTTCGACTACAACAAAACAGGGCCATACAAAAATGATCAATTAGATTTCAAAAATTCAATTATTGTTGTGGCTTTCAGCCTTGCCAGCCTTATTTGAAATGCAATATAGTGAAAAATATATACAAAATTATAATAATAACATATCGATAATACATAAAAACAATAAAATTTTATTTTCACTTAACTATATGTAAATCATATGAATAATAACTTTATTCTATTCCATATAATTTGAAAAATGCTTACAAAATGAAATTGCCAAAAAAATTAACTATATGTATTTGAAAAAATTCTGTTCGAAATAAGAAATGCTTGTTAGGGTTGAATATTCAATTTAAAAGTAGTTATGCGATAAATCGGACGTTTAACGTATGTGGTCTTTTAATGATACATCGACGTCGATTAGAGTTGTAAGGCTTCTTATGATATTATCATGAGAGAAATTTACAATATAAATACAAAATAGTTGAATATAAATCTTTCTACAACATGATAAATTAAAATTAAGGTAGTTCTATATTAATTAGTTATTAAATTGAGTCATAATTGTATTCTTAAGGCCATATTGAATTGTGAAATATATATAATAATGGTTTCGTATTTTAATGATCTTTCACTACAAATAAAATTTCATTATCAACAAGTGGCGTACCAAAATTATTTTTTTTAATATTATCATTATAGATGATCTGCTTGAACTAATTATCCTTTCCTGAAGTGTAATTGTATTTAATTAATTATTTAAATAATGTAATTTTGAATGTTAGTCTTATTATTAAATTTATATGTTTTACTAAAAAAAGTTATTACATGATTGACATATAATATTTAAGTTTATAAATATCATTATTTTTTGTTGAATATGTATTAAGAATATATATTAATAATTTAAGTAATATTACTAATAAAATTATACTTGAAATAAAATGTACTAAAATAAAACATTTATTATCCACAAAAGGAACCGATCCTTTAGAAAATTAATACTATTGATTTTATATTAAAAAATTGTAATCTTAAGTATTCTATTTTAATTTTTTAAATAGTATATTTAAAAGTTATTTATGATCAGTATACGCTTGAAAAATAAAAGCGATTAATTAGAAAAAAAATATGAAGGAATGCAAGTTTACATGGTTTTCGAATGATTTCGAAATTAAATATAAAAAATGTTTCAAATATTTGAGACATCAATTATATAAGGTGCATCGCACATCTCCTTTACTAGTATGTTGAAATGGACGAATTATTTAAAATGGTGTGGGTGAATGTGAATATATTGAAATGTGGATGATCGAAATTTTAATATTAGCAAAGTTAATGCATTTGTCTATTAATATGATGATGATATAATATGAATCTCTGAAATCTTATTTAAAGGTCAATTTTGTTTATAATGTTGAATTCTGTCTAATATTTTCAGTTTGTAATAACGAAGAACAGTAATTACACATCCAATAATATATATCTCTAAGCTAGATATATATTAATAAAACAGGATCCAGCAATACTCTATATCGTAATGATTAAGATTAGCTACTGGAAGAATATTTTCACGTGGATGGAAATGAAGAAACTATTGATAAGTTTGACTAAATCTTATCATCATTTACAACAAACTAGAAGTATATCACAATATACCAATTCGCCAGCATACAATCAAGCAAATCCTCATTATAATGGTTGAGGAACTATTCAATCTGAAAATGATTCAAACTCCTATCAGATATATGAAAATGAAAACAAACCTCCAATTGATGAAAATAAAAATATCCTAGCTAGTGATTAAGGATGTTGCATACTCAACAACATATTGAAGTTGATGGACTCAAACAAAGCCTTAGCATTCATCTCCCTTTCAAACCTCCAAACATAATTCAACCCCACCAACAATTCTGTAATGGCAGCTTCAGTTTTCTCTTGATTAGCAAAATACAAAGTCTGAAATAAAAGAACATTACTATTAATATTTTTCTTGGGCATTAATTTCTGTTGCTCCAAGCTTCTTTCACTCTGCCATTTGATCATATTATGTGCTAATGGAGACAACCACCCTAAAATCTTATGCAAAGCTTCTCTCCACTCTGCAGCAAGAACTGCATCTGTTGCTGAGAATCCAATCCCTTTCAATCTTGCCCTCAAAGCTGATCTTATACTTTTTGGCAACATAGAATAAAGATCATCTCTAGCATCAATACCAATCAACTGTGGTGACCTTATCATCTTCTCCATCACTATAATCAAATTTGCATAATGTAAACAAAGAGCTACTGCACCCAATGTAGTTTCTTGAGGTTTCAAAACGTTTGAATATGACTCAAAAAATAATAACCTTTCTTGAGGATCAGGAACATGAGCAGTAGTATTATTATCTTTCACAATCATCAATGGCCCTGAAACGAAATCTTTCTTGTTGTCTTGTAGCTTAGGGGACATTATCAATGGCCCTGATACAAAATTGCAAGAATTATTGCTATGGGGTTGATTAGAAGGATAAACTGTAGCTGAAGCTGAAATGCATCTTGGGAGATAATAAGGTGGATACAAATGATGACCAATCCCAAAAACAATCTTGATTCTTGCAAGAACAGTGAAGATTGATCTTGCCAACAATGATGTAACTGAATCAAAACTTTTTGACCATAAAGATATCTCCTTTAGATTCTTCATTTCTTGCTTCTGAACAATTATCTTCCGCTTCAGCTCAATGATTTTATTACTATTATTACAACTAGTACTACTACTATGTTCTTTGACAGAGAAAGAACCATCTTTTGCTGCTTTCAACTGATTCATTGATTTTTTCAAACAAGTTTCCAGAACTGAAAGCTCATCCATTTCTTTGTGAAGATTTGATGTTGAGGTGACAAATATATTCATCTTCTTGCATTTTGCTTCCATCTCTTTTTGGGTCAAAACCCAATTGTTTGGATCACGTCCTGAATCAGCAAACTCATTCAAGAACCGATCAAATGCCCTGAGACTTGAGTCTTGACATTTCTTGCTCATTCTGGACAATGATTTTGAGACACACCTTAAGATTTCCACCATTTCTGCACATGCTAGGCTCAGTAGAAAATCATCATCATTGGAGACAATCTTGCGGACACCTTCTAGGAAGATTGAGTGGTTTTTAAGGTGAGCTATATTTTTGTCTGAAAGGGATTGCCATATATGGAGAAGCTTTGACATGAGACCTGCAGCTTCAAAAGCTAGGACTCCAAGGTTGGATTTCTTGATTAATGCTGGTTTTGAATGTGGGGTTGCAGCTCTTACTGCATCAAAGCTATGGCTTATTGATTTTTTCACCTTTAGTAACCATGTTTCAAGAGCCATATATAGTCTATAGTCTATAGAGATAGATGTATGTTTTCTGTATCAGAAATGCTGGTGTACAGTTTAATTGCAAAGTTTGAGAGATCGTAGAGATAATTATTGAGAATGATGTGGTGATGGTATAGAGGAGATATAAACAATGGCAAATGAGTTCCAATATTATCAAGAGTAATAAAAAGAAATTTCTAAATACAAATTGAAGTGTGGTGTGTGGGGCAGGGTGGGGGTGTATAACCTCCGGCAACCAGTTTTCAAAAATGATAAATAGGTCCTTGTGTATTAATTCTTGAAACCGATATATTGTTGCATGAGTTTTTCAAATGGTGCCGGGCATAATATTAAAATACGGAGTAATATTTATGAAAATAAAATAAAATATTTGAGCATGAATGAAAAATGTTATTTAAAAAATTAATGTATCTGCAACTTGAGGGTATTGTAATATATTTCATGTCACAAATCAATCATAATTATATTTTAGTTGTGTAATAATCCGCTACGAAAAAAAAAAAAAAAATTTTAAATTTTCGTCGTAGGACCCGGGGAAATTTTAAATAATCTCGATGATATTATTGTTTCGTAAAATAAATTTAATTACATTTAGTACTTGGGGTAGCTTTTGCCATGGAATATCTTTATTCTTGGGAATCGGGTTCGTAGACAAGCACGAAGGTTTTGAGAAATTAACCTAAAACCCAACCCGACTCGAAGTTTTTAAATATCTAAATATGCTTATCTTCCACATCATCATTATCAAACACTTCATCATCATCTTTTTTCATAAAGCAGGCTCAAACATCAATTCTCCCTTAAAAAAAAATTTCATTTTCCATTTCTCTCTCTTCGATTACGCCAAACTCAAGATCGGGTTGTGGTGAACACAGCCTTCTATCATTCTCTTCGAAGTTAAGGTAAGAAATTTCAGTCTTTCGAGATATTTCTTGGGTTTTGACATAGTTGACTTTTTAGTTGACTTTTCCATAATTGAATTTATGATAAATCTTAGTTGGTTGGTGGGTTTTCAAGAATGATTTGGAGTGATGAATCTGTGATTTAGAGATCGTTTGAGGACGCGAGGGTCGTAGCGAATTTTTAGGTTTTCGCTGCTGACTTTTTACGTGGATATATTATAAGACTTTAAACGCAGGAGGTTATATTGGGACCTTATTAGAAGCAGAAGTTATGATTAAATTACATTTAAAAATTGATTAAAGGCATGTTAAAAAAGTGTAAATTTCTAAAGCTTGTTATAATTGATATTTCGAGTATGGGATTGTTAATTTCAGGACTTGATGATTAGTTAGAATAACTTATAAGTCGATTTGTAAATTATAAAGTATAGCATGGGAATTTTAGCGGGAATCGATCAAGGCAGTCTGGCGGGATTATAATTGATAGTTTATCCGTCATGTTAGATCGCTTAGAGATAGCCTCTCAAAGAGTTGGTATCTCTTGTGAACGCCGGTATAGTAGTAGGTCTTGATTGCGCCTTTCTGCGCGTTTTAGCTGATCGCGGAAAAAGCGCTCACTGATTTACGCCAAGGCCTTTATGAAGAAGTAGGCGGTAGCGCATTTATCTCACTGGGGTAAGCGCTTTACTTACCATTTCAAAAACGAACATGTTATCAGGATATAGATTATGTGAGAATGATATGCATATGTTAAGCTGCTATTATGATTAGCGTGAGAAATTATTATGGCATGCCATTGTGTTATGATTACGTGAGAATGGATATACATGTAATTCTGTTATAATTTTATTATGTGATTATATTCCTCTGGCGCTGGCATTGCTTCTTTCGAGGGTTGGGGGTTTGAAGTTTTGAACTCCCCAACTTTATATTTCGATTTCTCGTGGCCTTGTCGCACTTTATGATTTCGCGGCCTTGCTCAAAATTTTGGCGACTGCGCCTTGTTGGCGATTGTGTTTTAATTCTATTTACTGCGATGTTTTAGCCAAAGTTTTATAGCTTGCTCAAAGAGAGTAGTCAAGTTATCGAGCAAGGATGGTTGTGCTATCTATGACTTGAGGTGACTTGAGTATCGTGGGGTGAATCTTATAGTTGGATTAGTGGGTGATTAGTGACTCTCCTTCCTCGCAGATATGTGATCACGTTATTGGCCCTATAATACGGTGTATAGCTACGGGTTTGGCCTTATACTGCATAAGAGCCTAAAAGATGACTCTTTGATCGCTTTGCCGCGGTGTGCATTGTCGGCGTGGGCCCTATACTACGGTATAGCGGCGGTTTAGCCTTATACTTCGGTATAAGAGCGTATGACTCTCTTTGATCGCTTAATGCGGTGCATTGTCGGGCGTGGGTCTCATACTACGGTATAACAGGCGGTTTGGCCTTTATACTTCGGGTATAAGAGCGTATGAGTCTTTTGATCACTTTGCCGTGTGCATTGTCGATGTGGCCCTATACTACTAGAGATAGCGGCGGTGTGCCTTATACTCTAGTGTGTATAAGAGCGGTGTGCCTTATACTTGCATGAAATATGATGTGGCCTTATGGCTTTCAGGTATAAGTGCGTGTGCCTTATACTTTGTATAAGTGCGGGGTTTTGGCCTCGACACGCGTATAAGTGCGAGGTGATTATTGGATTAGTCCGCCCCGCAGGCGATTCTGATTGAGTATATGCATAGAGGATGGTATACCGGGTGGGGATAAGCTTGGTAGATGTGAGGTCTACGACTAGAGTTTTAGTCGCTGGCTGGAGTCTATTGATTTCTTTTCCGAAATTGTGTGCTTGTCAACCTTCTATTATATCTTCATATGTATTATGTCTCAGGATTTCAAGGAATTATGTTGTATGACCTTTTAGTAGTCCCGATATATGTATTTCTTATTCATATTTGGATCATTATGTTATTGATCGACTGCCCGTATGGTAAGTTCACCCCCGTGTTGTTTTCCCTCACTAAGCCTCGCGGCCACCTTTTCGCGATTGGGCGGCATTTTATTTCTGTGCCGGGTTGGACAGACGTCACTGAGCCAAGAGTCGTTTTGAGAGTTTTGCTCGGTGGCTAAAGCGAAAGCACCTGCAGTGAGGATCCTCACAACCGATTTGACGTGTTGTCAACCTGCTTTGATTGTTGTATTTTTCCTTCTGAAACTTTAGCCTTGTCGGTCATATTATTTTTGTACTGATACAAGACGTGACATTCATTGTAGCCTCAAGCCGCATTACTTTATTTTGGGATACGTCAGGTATATATATATGGGTTTGTCGTTGATATCACCGATGGATTATAAATTTTAAAAATCGTTTTGATTTGGGAAACTTAATGTGATCATACATTCTTGAGAAACGAATTGTGTTTTAAACTCAGTCGCCCATCGGGTTTAAGTACTCTGTGTTCGGATTTTACGACTCTCACTGTACGAATTCGGGCGGTCGCGTTATGTTGGGGTGGGCTGGGGGCTTTAAAAAGTTATTTTAGTTTTTTATACTAGTAAAGGAGACATGCTATGCACGTCATGCAATCGATTTTTTAAATATTTGATATATTTTATATATTTAATTTGAAATCATTCCAAATCTGTTAAACTTACACTCCTTTGTATTTTTTTCTAATTAATATTTTTATTTTTTGAAGGGATACATTGATCACAAATAACTCTTTAAATATATTTATGAAATTGGCAATAGCTGTTGAATGATTAAATATTTAAAAAAAATCAGTAGTATAAATTTTATAGCAAGATCGAGTTCCTTTTGTGGATAATATTTTTTTTGTTTTCCAGTATATTTTATCTCTAGTATAAAATTTTATTAGTAATATTTCTCAAATTGTTAATATATATTATTCTTGATACAAATTCAACAAAAATAATAATTTTTATAAATATAAATGATAAGTCAATCATGTAATATTTTTTAGAAAAGAAAAAAAATTTAGTAATAATATTAACATCCAAAATTATATTATTCAAATAATCAATCAAATAAAATTACACTTGACAGAGTGATAATTAGTTTGAAAAGATGAAAAATCTATCTTCAATCTAAACATCTCCTTTCTTTCCACCTACTACAAAAAGAAAATAATTTTTTTTAACATGATACATTTATCATATTAGTATGTGCTAGAACCTCTCGATTACTTCATAAACTAACGAGAATACATTATCTATAATGATAGTATTAGGGAAATAATTTTGGTACTCCACTTGTTGATAATGAAACTTTATTTATAGTGAAATATAGTTTAAAATTATAGAGTATGATATTAGTTAAATTGATAAGTATAAGTAGTTCAGATCATTAAAATGCGATACCATTATTATAAATATTTCACAATTCAATATCGCCTTCAGAATACAAGTAGGACTCAATTTAATAAATAATTTAATATATAGGTAGCACAATTTTAATTTATCATGTTGTAGAAATCTATATTCAACTATTTGATTTATATGGTATATTTCACTATGATGAGATCATAAAAAGTTTTACAACTCTAATCGATCTAGTGAGGAAATATTAAAAGATCACATATTAAAATGGTCTGACCTTGATTGGCATAACTACTTTTAAATCGAATATTCAACTCTAACACTTATTTTGAGTTATAATTTTTCAAATAAATATAGTCAATATTTTTGGCAATTCCATTTTGTAATTACTTTAAAATTATATGGAGTAGAATAGCTTATTATTGATACAATTTCATATGTACTTATGAAAAACTAATTTTACTATTTATGTATTATTCATAACCTATTACATTATTTTTTTTCCTTTTTCAAAGAGGTCAATAATGGATTTTCACTTTAATTCTTGATATTTTAGTTAGACAAGAAGATTATTTCCACTACATTATATAATTATTTTTATTTAATGAGCTTAATGAAAATAATTATTTGATAAGTTTTAATAAATACTTATTAAACTGATTTAGTGGAAATATTTATTGAATATGTATCCATCATAATCACAAAAAATGTCTCTTCGATATGAAAGATCAATCTTTTGTTAGTGCTGGTGGTGTTGGAGGCTGCAACAATAATAGAATTTTGAAACATGATTAGCCATTTTTATTTGGCCTTGGTTATTATAGTCGAACTCCTTTATCATCTCACTACTTTTTAAATAAAGAAAAAGCTTGCTAAAGAAAATTTTCCAAGAAATAGGACAATTCCCATTATACTATATTATAATAATGTGATTATTCAAGTTTATTATAAGGAGTTTTAATTTAAATGATACTTATTAAACTAATATAATAAAAATATATTAATATGTATCCTTCGAGATCGCCAAAAATGTAAATTCTTTATTCAAAGGATCAACAACATATTGGTGTTGGAGGCAACAACAATAGAATAAATGTCAAAATGATTGACCATTACGTTTGACCCACATTTTTTGTAGTCGAATTCCATTATCATCTCCATACTTTTTAAATAATGAAAAGCTTCCAAAAGCGAACTGCCCAAGAAAGAGGCGGTCCTATTATTATTATTATTATTATTATTATTATTATTTATTATTATTATTATTATTATTATTACTAGCTCCATATGAAAAAAGTTGTTTCAACTTGAAATTTGATGATTAATTATTTGTATTTGAAACCCACGTATTGTTTATATATATTGTATAACATCTTTAGGAAACTGTTGTTTAATTATTAAATATTAAATTGAACAACTATTTTTGGATGAATGGAGTATTTTTATATAAATATGATATGTTTGGATGCTTTTCAATGTTCTTAGTTCAAAAAAAGAATGAAAATCTATATAAGAGGGAACAAAGATAATGTATCATCATCATCATCATTATTATTATCATTGTTATAATAATAATAAGTAGTATTAGTGAGGTGAAAAAAATAATCATACTAAAAAAGAAAGAAAAAGGAGTAGTGGGTATTTTTATCTAATGGTATTTTTTTTAATGCGAGGAGCCCAATGACGGCAAATAGTATTATTAACATGGAGAGAAATGATTGCTTTTTATCCGAATCTAGTATATGACGAAAGTAATAGTATATATGTATTTATATATAAAGAGAGTCTAATGATTAGTATTTGTTTAATATTTATCTTTTTTATAACATGTTTATTAACAAAATTTGATAATTACATATTTTAATAGGTGATATATGGAAAAAATTATATTTCAATATTAAGGCTTAATAGAGTATTTGTATTCTTTTCATACTATATCTCATGAAACTATATTTTTACCTAATTTTTAGAGATAATGGTAATTTAGAATTTAATAATGTGAAAAGAAAATAAATGAAAAAAACTCAAAATTTATTCCGTCTTATATATGTTAGAAATAGAAATTACGGATATATTATTCAAATGACTTTTCTTGTTCATGTTAAAAAAAGTGTTATGTTTTGTCTTCATAATTGTTACTTGATATATGTTTAGTAGCACAAATTATGAAAACCCTTGTTTCATTTTCATACTCCCTATCTTAATTTTTTATGTTCAATTTTCTGAATTTTAAATATAGGATTTTATATTTTTCCTTTTAACACTTAATCTAAATGATGATGTCCCAACTCATAGTGTTCTTACGTTAATATACTTTATTTATTATTTATAGGATGGATTTTTCCGTCAAAATTTAATACATCCATCAAAAGAGGGACTAAAGTGTATATTTTCAACCAATGTCAACCATTTGTGCACACCTCACATTTAGAGGAATGAAAATGTAATTTGCATATATTATATGTGACCATTTTGACAATTAATTCTAAGATCTTAAGCTATTTCCGAGAACATAAAATTTTATCAAGCTAAATATAACAGGAAAATAAACAACCAAAGTACCGATATTTGTTTAATAAAAAGTTCACAATTTCTCAACATATCCTTGTAGAAACCCCATAAAAATTTGAAAAAATTAACAAAGAATTTAAAAACTATGAATAATATTATTTAGTATCAAATAACCCAAAAATCGAACAAATCTAATAAATCGAAGTTTTTACATTGTACATAAATTGAAAAGCATAGAGAAAATTGATCGATTTCGATTCTTACCCATACAGAAAATATACATTTAGCTTCAATTTCCGAAATTTTGGATTAACAATGAATATTTAAGAAGTCAATTTTTTTTTTTTACAAAAAAATCTAAAATTGAACAAAATTGGAGAATTTGATTGATTTTGGTTCTTCACCATGTAATGAACATGTTTATAGATTACATTTAGAACATTCTAAACATATTTTAGAAAGTGTTAGAAGATTAATTTTTAGAGATAGAAAATATATGAAATGGGTTGAAAAAGAAGAAGGAAAATAGATAAAGAAGGAGATGTAAATCTATCTTTTTTTAAAAATGGGGATATTTAGGAAAAGAAGAAGAAAAGGGGGGTAGATTTTAAAATTGAAGGTTGACACATAGTATTCTTTTCGATTTTTCTATTATGGTTATGAATAGCAGTCTAGCTGAGTCCGACTTAATTAGTTATAAATTTTTTTGTAAGCAAGGTGCTTACTACTGATGCATAGCATTATTGATAAATTACAGTATTTGATATTACTAGTAAATATCATTATTTCAAAATTATGATATTTCAATATCCCTGAAATATATAACTTATAAATTTTTTATAATTATGAAAAATTCACTTAAAATATAAAATTCAATAACATGGATCTAAATAAGTACCATGTTTATATTTTTTGCCAGCAATCAACAATTAACTCAGTCTAACATTATCAAAGTTCTTGCATGCTAAAAGTATTTTCTGTGTAATCCCATGGGCAAATAAAATCATTAGTTCTTTTACCCGTGAGGACATGAACATCTTAGTTCTCACACAACTATAAACAAATGTCTCGTTTTTCAAGTTGTAAAACAATTTTGTTTAAATAAGAAGGGACTTCTGTCTTTAGAAGTGAGAACATTAAATTAGAAGGGAACAGAATTTAAGAATTTTAAAATAAGAGGGTGGGCAAACTTGATTAATTAAAAACTTTAAACTAAAAAAACATGAACTACAACAAAAATAGGAAAAGAATTACTGCTAAGAAGATTTGAACTAAAACATATTTGATTTTTGCACCATCGTTTTTACCAATGACACTAAAACTTTACTTGCAATTTACATGATATACAAAATAAGAGGGTGGGCAACCTTGTTTAAAAAACCTCTTGACATCGTATCTTAGAGGGGCCTGACATGCATCCATTTTAGAACAGATCCATGGTACGAATTGGTAACTCGATCACAAATACATCGATTATCAATACAAATTATATATTTAGTTTTAATATATAAAAAATTATTACTAAGCTCATATATATTAAGTAGAGGGTTATAAGCAATTGAACCCTACTAAATATCATAATTAGATTTACGTCGTGGAATATGTCGAACACTAACTTTAGTTTGATTAAACCGATTTGGCCTAAAAAGAAGTAATACTCGGCTCGAGTTCAAGATAATTTGTAACGACCGCCTCAGTAATGCGCCCTCGAGTTAGAGTCGTTATCAACACTATCTCTACGAGTCACCATGCGATGGTTAGCGCAAAATAACTTTGTTTGAAAATCAACACGATAGTTTGTTAACAATAAAAATAGTTAGGAGCTCAATCTTTATTTTCATCGAAGTTTAACACGTCGTGTATCATCTAAACAAATCCAAAAAATGTAACTCACGTAATTCAAAACCCGAGAGAGACACTCCATAGTATATTTAATACATTTCTAGCGCCAACACAAAATCACGAGAATTCAGTACATGAGAGAAATGAGTGAGAATAAAAAAGATATTTATAGAGAGATCCTATGCCGTCCTCTACTTCATTAAAATCACCGGACACTCATGAACTCAACCGCTTCACAAAGGCACTGTCAATCACAGGTTGTAAGGGGTAAAAACTCGGCGGCTTAGTGGAAACGTATCACTCGGTGGTAACTTACCCACTTCCAAATGAGATACAACAAGAGATGCTTGTCGATAGAGTAATACGTATATATAAAAGGTAAAGAAATGAACTAAGTATTCATAGTGTAGCTTGATAGTAATAACCATCATCACATATACACATTTTAAGGGATTAAACACATTATTCTGATATATCGAGCAGCATACACTCAAGCAAACAAAACACATAAGTTCTCGATACCACAGTCTTAACCTGATACTGGTATATGAGAACCGAAAACAAGACCATGACATGGTTGACATTTTGGTTGCAGTGACATCCGCAGTATTCAACAAAATGCAAGGCAATACTGATAATTGTATTACGACATTTATATAATGTCGTTTGCCCTTCAGTAGACTCGCCACGTAACATAACCGCATATCATATCGCTTTTTCGGCGGCTCATAACCCGCTCACCCGTGAACATCATATCATATCCTTTTCGGCGGGCTCACCGCGATGCCGTATATCCTGAGAAACACACCCCGTGCGCCGGCGACCTCTGCGTGGAGCTCGACATACTTTGCGTCCTAACATGGTGTGGGCCGCCTGTATGTGGAAGCCAAACATGACCAACAACTAACATCGCGCAACATACCTGACCATGACAGGCACAACCACACCGTTGACCAGCATCCACGGCAACTAGAACCGCTTAAATAGAGCAACAAGACAACAATCGCGCAACTTTCTGATATAGCGACCATAATATGCACAGTAACAATTCCATATAGAACTTATACTACCATAATGTATTGAACACGACCATCAAACAACTACGACATTTTTCACAAAATTCACAACTACGCTACTTGAGATAAAGTTCATAACACCAAATACATAATCACATAATCAAATTTACCCGTACCCCAAGCTCAGCGTAAATAATGTTATCAAGCAGTGATAATCCCCACCAGCAGCTGGTACGCTGGCGCCCGTGCGATAATAGATCCCATGAGAAACTTTTCCAGCGTTCGAGTCTAAAAGCAGAACACCGAAAGTACAATTACTACTAATTTCGTTATAAATTATCTTTTGAGCAATGTTTAGTACCCATTGTACTTTTAGGTGAAATATTACTAGTTAAGCTTCAGCGATAAACTAAGCGACAAAGTTCCAACTAATCCTAAATCTTAAACTTTAGAATACCACCAAGCTTAAATACTAACACCTTAAGCAATTCAAACTTAATCCGAATTATTAACTTTTCTAACTAATTAAGCCATTTCTAACAACCTCTAATCCCCAAAACACGACTACTAATAAAAACTAATAAAAACTAATTTTATCATAAACTCATCCAACAACTTTTAAACCACAATTTTACCTCTAAACAACTACAATAAAGTCAAAAACATAGTATATCATTTGCTGCGTTTCGACCAAGTCGAGCCAGTCGCCCAAAAGTCAGCAACTTTTCGACACTTTTCTACCTCTAAAATGGAATTATTACAATCTCTATACTATAATTTAAGCCTAGACAATAATTATATACGTGTGTCAAGGAATAGAAGTCCAAACTAAAATTCCAAAAGTCACGCTAAGCGTCACAAATTTCACATCCAAACGAGTAATTTAAACTCAAGAACAACTAATTTGAAGCCCAAGAATCAATTGAATCAATAAAAATCGAAAACCACAAGTCAACAAAAGAATCCAACTGATCGAAACTAGAAATACACAAAAGTTTCAGCCTTTTTTTTGCAGCAGATAGAAGAGGATGATGAGGGAAACTCTCAAGAAATTTGAGGTCCAAAGCTGTGAAATGGAGGATAAATGGGAGAAAAAGGTTTTCAAGGGAGGGAGGGGGTTAGAATTTGGTGGGGAAGAAGGGGAGATGGGTTTTTCCCTTTTTTTTTTTTTTTGTTTTTGTTTTATTTTTCCACTCTTAAGGCTTGTTTGGTGTGCGGAAAGAATGAGGGGAAAACGAGCTTATTCGGATGAGAATTCGACCGTTTTAGTTCAAGCGATACCTCTCGATTCCATTCTCATTATAAATTCTGTTTTACATTTATCGTACATAAAATATAAAGTGGTTTCAAGTTTTACGTTAATCAATTTAATAATCCCGTTTATTTATAAATTAGAGTCCTTGGAATTTTTATAATTTTTTAGTTTAATGTTCGTTTCGAATCGTTTTTTCGAACGGTTCGAAAATGCGTTGCTCAAAAAACATGGTTGGCATATGAATTTAATAACACCTTCAAATAAACTAGTCCATTACTAAATATTACACTCAAAAGCGTAAAGACATGGAAATACTAAATTATTACTTATTATAGTTCCAAACTTGAAATGATAAAATATAGAAACCACAAATCGTAACCTAAAACAGTTAAACATAAATCGAAATAAAAATAGTCAAAATTATCAATCGAAACCACAAATCGTAACCTTAAAAAGTTAATCGAACCCATTCACAACTCAAAACCAAACATGCAAACAAACATCGAAATAACTATTCAGATTATCAAGGTCGATCCTAAAATTCAAACATTAATTAAAACAAAATAGTCAAATTTATCCAGAGTGAAACTTCCAAATGGAATCCCAAAAACACTTGTCGTGGTATTCACAGCTCAAAACCAACCATGCAAACCAAATCGAAACAGTTTAGCAAAGTCAAACCTAAAAGTCAACCTCAATCTAAACTAAAATACGACACAAAATAGATAAAAATCACTAACTAATGAAAATAAGCTCTATATGTGACATGAATTCGAGGAAGGTCACGGTTGAGGGAAGTAGAGATCTGGAATTTTGAGAGAGGGAATAAGAGATGGCTTGGCGGAACCACAAAAGAAAATAGAGAGAAATTAGGTTAAGGATATTAAGTTAAAGTAACTAAAGCAGATTAATGGACCAAATGCAATGGACTAAAGGGGAGAGTCCAATAGACCAAAGGTCCATATATCTATCACTATTAGAATACGGGCAATGGCGGCTAGAATCTGGTATTACACGTGCTATTATTCTCTATTTAAGCGTCGGTTTTGGCTACGAGGAATACTAACCAACGCATTTTTAGGCGATTGCTAATTCCCCTCTAGTCACCACACCGTCTCCACATTAGGCCCGTAAAATTTCGGGCTTACCTATACATACCATTTCCACATCTTGAGTCAACGTTAAATACAAAGCAATGGCGAAAACCTTATTAAATATCTTTTTGATTTAATTAAAACTGACTCCAGACCGACGCCAACATTTTAATGAATTTCTTTTTGATTTATTTTACCCCGAAGCCATACCTCCTCTAGCACAATGTAAAGAACTCTTTCACCTCGATGCCAAACCAGAGCTACAACATTATGTAAATATCTTTTTTCACTTTGGCCTTGAGCCGACTCTGACATTATGTAAATATCTTTTTCACTTTGACGCCAAACCGACTATAAATACATAATTTATTTTTTAAGTTAGCAAATATCGAAGCTTAAAACAGAAACCGGTTGGCAGCTTGATCGGCGCCATTGCTACAATTTTTGAAAAAAGAAAAACGGCCAATGTAGTTCTTTGCCAATAATATATCTGACGATGGTTTCGATGCGTATATATTTCTCAATTCATCCAAATCCTGATAAATATAAAAACATCAAAGATCCAATTCATGTTACAAAACATACAATTCATTTTAACGGATACAATACAAAGATCCAATTAATATAAAAATCAATCATATTAAGCATCAAATTCATATAAACATAAAATTAATTCATAAACAACAAACATATTTAAAGCATCCAATTCATATAAACATCAAACATTAATTAATATAAATGTAGTATTTCCTACAACAAAAAGTAGTATTTTACAAACAAAAGTAACAAATAAATCATATATATATTTATCCAAACTACATTCGTAAAAGTAATAACAAAGCCAAAAAAAAAATGTGTGTTACCTTTTGAAGTGTTTGATTCAACCACTTTCTACAGCCTGTATAATAAAAAATATATTAGAAATTACCTCTTTGAATTCATCACCTACAAAATCTGATGAAGAAGTTATTAATAATTAGTACCTCTTTTCGATTGACCCTTTTAAACTCACCTACAAAATAAGCAAATTTGAAGTTAGTACACAATCAAATTATGACAGTAGAAATTAATATAAATAAAAGAGGATATTGTGTTGAGGGTTTGGGCGAATAATAATGGAATGATAATGTGAGATATATATAGTGGAATAATGAAAAGAAAATGCACTTGACCCTTTTTGCCGTCCAGGCGCTAAATGAATTATTTGAATTTCCCTCACTTTTGAGGATCTTGAAATACATATCATCACTGATGTTATCTTGTCACCAATGCGGAAAAAAATGATTACGGTAATATTTATGGACCGGCCTTGGCGTCTGCGGAAAAAAAAAAACAGTTTTGCAAACCAAACTCCCTGATGATAACAAAAACAATACATTCATATCTGAGTTTTCAACAGTATCAATCTTGAATAAATACAAAGTACACTACTACACTCATTGTGCATTTCAATACGAAGTTTAATACAAAGTTGTCGAATTATTACATGAAAAACTTGTAGGTAAAAGATTTGATTATTAATTCTCTTCGAGGTTCTCATTTATCATTTGGCGGAAGTAGCGCCTCCATCGTCATCGTACTATTGCGGTAGTCCAGTGGTAATCTGGAATATCTCCACGTTGATACCACATCATCACTCCTCTTCAAAGAATATAATGGCAGCAATGATTGGATCGATAGAACTTGTGGGAGGTTGTGTCTCTTGGAAGATATCTTGAGTATTCAAGCGGAGACATGCACATTTTTGCATATGGAATTCTAATCGACTCAGGCTTCTAGTGTTGTTCATTCTGCGACCTACTTTAGCCATGATCTCCCTTTGCGTGAGACATACTTGAGGAGATATCTCTTTTGTTGTGCTTGGGATGGTAGGATAAGCGAGGTCATTTTGAACCTACTGCTTTTGTGTTTGATTTGAACCATTTCATTCCTCAGATGCACTTGCATCCACTTGTTAGTGTCAAACCAAAAATATTTGAAGAGTACAACTGTGTCGTAACTAAAGCCGTATGACAACTCCCAAATCTCCTATGTGACAGTATAGTCGTCAACATGGTCATCATCTTGGTAGCATGAACCCTTGACACAAACACGCTATTGTAAGTGCTCTTATTGTTGGAAATATATGATAAATCGAGATCTCATAAAATGTCCGTTGAATAATTTAGAATGTGCAGCAGTTTAATCATTGAAGTTATATTCACACTGTATCATATATATATATACTTATATATATATATAAGAGTTCAATATATTAATTGTTTGAATGAGTGAGTATTCAGGAAATAAAGCGTGGCTGACATTAGGGGTTGATGGCTTACTAGAAGTCCAACAGTAATCCATATATTAAGCTCATAATATTAGGTTAATAATATTTAATATATTACTCTTATCCCAGATTAGTCTAAGAAGATCCTGTATCACGATAAGCTTGAACTACTTAAGCCAAAATATATTATAAACTTCAGTTTAAAGTGTAAATTGAAGAAAACATTTGGGGACGGAAAATGGAGCCATAGGAAACAGAACTACAAATTAGGGCCCGAGAGTAGAAATTCGGCTATTTGGGATGGAAAAGGAGTTGGGTTTTTAGTAGGATTAAGTTCCTTAAAACTCTCATGTGTTATCTACTTAAGTGGTATGATCAAACACAATTACAACTAATGCTTTTGCTCATATTTTTTATTTGTAAGAAATCAAAAATTCTCTCTCCCAAAAACCCCTTGGCCGAAAATCCCAAGAAGAAAAACAAGATTTTCTTTATCTTTTTGTTCCTATTTTTATACATTAATGGATTTCTAGTAGATGTACGACCAATAGATGCGTCGACACGTGTCGGTGATGTGGGTTTGTCTTGGGCCGGGCCTGATCGAGTGGGCCTTAATGGGCCGGCCGGTTTGTCACTGGATTGATCCGTTTATTTATTAATTGGATGGGTGAATTTAGAATCCCAGGAATTAAATTCTCGATGGATTTTTAGCAAAATTGATTTACTGGACATTACTTGAATTGATTTAATTTGGTATCTCACGATTGTTTTATCAATTATTTTTAATCACATTAGAGTGGTTCTAAATTAGATTAGACTAAATATTAATTGTTTGAGACCAATTAAGGCTAATGGACTTGGGCCAATTAAATTTTTTAATTTTGATTTGAATTTAATAATGACATTCGAAATAGATTTAGTTAGGGCCGAGACCTAAATTATTGAAATAAATGAGTTTTGATCCATGACATAATTTAAGAATTAAATCATATAAGTGTAATGTGGTATTTTTTTTTGGAAAATGCTAGATAATTTAATATTAAATATTTAATGAACACTAAGGTTAGATTATGACTTTATACTTGAACGATTAAATAGTCTATTTCATTTGGTGATTTATTCTTGACATACAACGTGTGCCTATTTATCACTTCATCCATGCTATGTATGTTTTTTGAATATAATGTTGATATTTTATCATTATAGTATAATATGAGATTATATATGATGGATACTTGTGGACCTTGTGATATATTATTATATTATATGGGCCATATAGCTATAAATACCTACTTAGTTAAGGGTTTTTAGTCATGTATTTTAATAATAATACATTAAAATTTAAGATAATTAATTATAATTAAGTTATAATTAATTATAAGCTAATAATCACCTTAGGACATTTGGCAGGAAAATAATTTATGAAGCAAAATTAGAAATATTTTCCACTAACTTAATAATATCACAACTTCAACAAAGTATTATATTTTCCTTAAAGGTCATGCTCTATTCTTTTAACTAGTTTGATCGATACACGACATGGACATAAGGGTTAACAAATATAAATAAATCCGCTAATGAAATAAATGATTAATAAATACCCGGCAAAAAGTCGGAATAGGATCAGCTTGTAATGCGAGGACCTACTAGGATGAGTAGGCGTGTCATATACGGGATACCATTCGATATTGAAGCCTTCGTTCTAGAACCAAAGCTTACGTTTTTCATTACGAATCTACGATTTTAATCTTGTGGTGCTGTAATCTAAGTTGAATTTTTTTGTCATCCTAAGATTGCCTTGATCGATGCGTAATAGTGTGATGGTGCGGCTTGCTTATGCGATTTAAAACAAAATGTTATGCGTGTTGTCTTCGTTTAGGTTGTGTGAGTTAGCAGCATACTTTGTGTGTTTAGTGGGATTGTAAATACCCGATTATAATAATTCAGTATCAGTTATAGAATATATTTATGACACGTATATTTAGAGCATTCTTGATGTATTTTCTACTATAATTCTGATGAATCCTGTTTCCTCGCGGCGTTTTTCGTCATTTGAAGAGATGTGTGTTGGGCAACCATAATTTTCACGTATGAATTCGAGATTTCGAGAGGTTCTAACCTGGCGGAGTGAGTATGTGATGAGCGAAAGTTCTAAAGATTCGGATCGGCGAGCCAAGATGCGTTATGATCGGTACTTGAGCGATGCAGCCAAGGAGATTAAAAGCAATTATTAGCCGATGTCATATTAAATCAAGGTTAAGTATCACGATGTAGGTAGTTTAATTATGTTGAGTTAGGGCTTCTCTCGCTTGCATTGAGAAGAGGCTGAAAGGAAAGGAAGCAAATGCTCCAGGACGCTTATTAGTCGGCATAAAATGGATGTAATAACCCCTCACGTTTTAAAAAAAAAAAAAATTTAATTTTCGTGGGACCGGGGATAGTATAAATAATTTCGATGATAATATTATTTAAGTAAATTTTTTAGCAGAATTGTTATAATTTAGTAGTTTTTATGGAAAATTTTATCTTTGAAAAGCGGGTTCGTTGAGATTTACATCGATAAGCGGAGAAATTAACGAACCGAGCAGGTTCGAGTTTTTAAATATCTAACCATGCTTATCGCTTCCGCGTCATCATAATCTGACACTTCATAAATCTTCTTTCCTCTTGGCAGAATTAAGCCTCCCCACTTAAAGAATTTCTTTTCCATTTCTCTCTTCGATTGTCGCTCCAAACTTCGAATCGTTTGGCAGAATATCGTTCTCCCAATCATTCTCTTGAGTTAAGGTAAGAATTTCAAGTCTTTTGAGATATTTCTTGGGTTTTGGCTTATAGTTGACTTAGTTGACTTTTCATAATTCAATTTATGATGAATCTTAGTTGGTTATGGAGTTACATGGCGTATAAGTGATTAATTAAGTGATTTAGAGTCGTTTGAGGATCCTCTTGCCAAATTTGGGTTGACTTTTAGGTTCTGGGTTGGCTTTTGGGTTGATATTTTTCTAAGACTTTAAATGTGTAGGAGGTTATATGTTGGAGCAATATTATAGTTCTTTGATATTAAATTGGTGATTCAAAAGAATTGATTAAAGCGGTTAAGTTGAAAATTGTTCAAGTTGAGTTATAATTATTATTTGGGAGTATGAGTTGTTAATTATGGACACGATTGCTAGAATGACTTATAAAATTTGTTTATGGCAAATAAAGTGATAAGATGGAATTTTAAGCGAGGATCGGAATTGGGTTTATTGATCGATGGGATTATATTCGATGGTTTATGCATCATGTTAGGCTGTTTAGAGATAGTTCCCCTAGATTTGGTTATGTATCTTCTAGAAACGCCGGTATAGTAGTAGGTGCTGATTATGCTTTCTAGGTGTTTGTTTTGAAATTGATCTTTGGAAAAGGGGAAGTTACACGTGATTGTGTTCGCGGAGGTTTGTAGCTAGCAAGGTGAGTACTTATCTCACGGGTGTTACTTTACGTATTCATTATAAATTGTGTGAACATGTTATTTGTGTTATGATTACGTGAGAATGACATGCATGTAATTGTTATATGATTATGTGATTATATTACGTAGCGTTGAAGATTGTAGAAAGTAATAAGCGAACTCCCAACTTATATTTACGATTTACGTGACAATGGGCACTTATGATTTTTGTGGCCTTACAATATTGTGTTTGACTTCTGATTGTGAGATGTTTAGGCGTGATAGCCGATATTGTTGGGAGTAGAGTAGGCTGGTTATTGAGAAATTTGATAGTTGAGTTATCTATGACTTGGTGTGACTTGGTATCGGGATTTGACTATGTTGGGATGATTGGGGGACAGATGACTAGGATTATGCGGCCGATATGCTATACTTAGTGTATAAGTGCGGTGTGCCTTATACTTAGTGTATAAGAGCGTGTGCCTTATACTTAGTGTATAAGAAGCGGTGTGCCTTGCCTTAGTGTATGAGTGCGTGTGCACTTATACTTTGTGTATAAGTGCGGTGTGCCTCTTTATTGTCTTGAGGTGATTATTGATTAGTCCATTCTGCTGGTAGACGGATTGAGCATATCTTGTAAATTTAAAGAGGATTTGGCCTCGGGTGGGGATATGAAGATGGGAGGTTTGATGACTAGAGTTTTAGTGATTGTTGAGTCTCTTTGATTTTCTTTCTGGAATTGTGTGCTTCTTGAAGCAACTTCTATTATTATATCTTCATATATTATGTACGAGACTTCATGTGGAATCATGTTGTATGACCTTTTAGGTAGTCTGGATATATGTATTTTTTTATTCTGTTTGACTATTATATTATTGATTGACTCGTTCATTATGGTAGTTCACCCACGTGTTAAGTTTCACTAACCGCGGCTTACACCTTTCGCATTGGGCATTTCATTGTGCGAGGTTGACAGTTGAGCCAAGAGAAATTTGTTTGAGAGTTTTGTTCGAGTGGCTAGGTGAGCAAGGGATCTCGCGTCGATTTTGATGTTGTCCAAGCTGTTTTGATTATTGTATTTTCCTTTTTGAAACTATAGCATCGGCGGTTGTCATTTTGTATTAGAATGCAGTACTTACTCTCTTTTTGTAGCCTTTCGGCATTACTATTTATTTGGGATATGTTGTATATATATGGAGTTGGTTGGTTAGATATCAGCTAATGGATTGTAAAAAGTTTTAAGCGTGATTATTTTGGAAATATTATATGTAATCTTATTTTTTGAAGGAAGCGAGTAGTTTTTTAAATTGAGTCGTCATCGGTTTGGTGATCTGGTATTCGGATTATAATGACTACGCCTCGGGCGGCCGACTGGGGCAGTCGTTAATTTTAGTCAGCTTGAGTTTAAATTTACTTGGGTTATCTACGTGTCCTTGTGGTTGTTTTCTAGAGAATAGATTTGTGAGTGGTGTCTTTTTGTAAAAATGAGAGTCTTTCTTTTTTGTTCGCGTGGGCGTGAGGATGCCACCCAAAGTTGGAGTAGGCGAGGTGCCGGGTAGGCAGGAAGGCAGTGGTAGGGGTATAGTTGTCGATGAGTGCAGCCCAGCGGACGGCCCGAGGTTGGAGGTGGGAGTCTTCGGTATGTTGAGGGAGGTTTGAGTGAGCCTCGTAGAGAGAGTGTGAATGCTCGGGGTGAGGTCGAGCAGCGGGGGAATTCCCGAGCAAGTTGTTGTCGGTTTAGAAGAGGGATCTCCCGAGATTGCGGGGGAGTTACGCGGGCTTGGTATTAAGTTCATCCGAGAGATATGAAGTCTATCTTTGAGCCGATGGGGCTTGTGGGCGACATGAGGTGAAGTTTGCTACTTATAGACTTCACGAGGGTGCCCGTGACTGAGTGGGAGAACTTTGAGGTGCGTCTCGTGAGAGGGGAGGTTCGTGTGTCTGGGAGAGATTTGTTGAGCTCTTCCGGAGGTAGCAAGAGAGACCCACATGGCGGCTTTGGAGAGGCGATTTCGTTGACTCAGGGTTCGAGGTCGGTTGGGCGTATGAGAGGCAGTTCGGTGATGCATTGCCGACTACTTCACGTGTTTATCCGGTAGAGGCAAGAGGATCAGCAGGTCGAGGATGGGTTGGCGTGGGGGAGATCGTCACCGAGATCTCACTGATGGATTTTACTAGTTTCCATCTTTGTGAGGAATATTTTGAAGATGAAGCCGGGATTGCTTGAGCCGAGGCGAGTAGATCGGAGGTCGACACAGGGCTTTCTATTAAAGTAGACACTTACAGCTTCCCAGAGTTCGAAGGAGGAGACGGACCGTGAGAGAGGCGTCTGAGGCGGACTCGCCCGGTACTCCGACGGTTCGCTGAGTCATGCCACCGCTCATACACCGCGATTGGGCGCTAGAGATCCGGCGAGGTCGAGTAGTCGTCCGAGGGGTCAAGAGGTATTCATTGTTACCGTTGTGGTCAGATGGGTCACAGGCAGCGGGATTGTCGAGGAGAGGGCGATCTTATGTTACCGTCTGGCAGGACATTTGGAAAAGTGTCCCGAGGCTTCCCAAGAGGTGCTAGTACTTTAGCACCGATTCAACTGTCGGGCGGTTATCGAAGTCGTGGTGGTCGATTCACGACGTGGAGGCCAGGGATATGGAGCTGGAGGACCTCAGAGGAGTCTTGTGGAGTAGCGGCTGAGCCGGTGATCAGAAGGCGATTCACGCCGTTACTCATCGGGGAGGCGCGGGATGCCCAGTGGTGGCGGTACGTGACTACGTATGATATTGAGGCCGGGGTGTTGTTTGGAGTGCAGGTACGCATTCTTTTGTTTCTCGAGTTTTATTATTTTACGCCTTATACGTATGTTGTGTGCCTTTACTGTTCCACTTGAGATTATGACACTGCAGCAGGGAGAATTGATTGTGGTTGGGTGGTATATAGAGGCGTCCTTTGATTGTTTGTGGTTAGTTGTTGTGCGTGATTTACTTCCATTTGAGCTTACGTTTTGACCTTATCTTGGGTATGGATTGGTTGGGGAAACATCATGCGGGTGTGATTACCATGGAAGGAGATTACTTTTGTGGGTTCGGAGGGCCGGATGTGTCCGAGTTGTGGGAGATAGAAGATCTTGCCTTGAGGTTTTTGTATCGGCATTTGAGGCTAGGAGGTTGATTCGAAGGGTGTGTTGGGTTCTTGGGATATGTGGTTCATTTGGTAGAAGATAATAGGCGGAAGATGTGAGGGTTGTTAGAGAGTTCAAGGATGTTTTTCACGAGGACTTGGGTTGCCACCGAGAGGAGATCGTTCTTGTGGGGATTTATTCGGGAGTACGGCACCAATTTCTCTTTACACCGTCTGAGACCTATATAGATCAGGCCGAGGTTGCGGGGAATTGCGGACTTCGATTCTGAGGGAGTTGTTGGACAAGGGATTCATCGGACAAGTGTATCTCCGTGGGAATGCGCGGTCTTTGTTTGTGAAAAAGAAGGATGGTTCGATGGTAAATTGACTATAGGCAATTTGAAGTGACCGTAGAACGATACCCGTGCCCGGAATTGGCGTTTGTTTGATCGGTGAGGATGCCAAGGTGTTCTCGAAAGATTGATTTGCTTGATGCAGTTATCATCGGTTGAGGATCAAAGGGGAAGATATTCGAGAAATCGGCTTTTCGATCTCGTTATAGGCGTTATGAATTTACTGAAGTGATGCCATTTGGATTGACAAATCTTGGCCTTTATGGATTTGATGAACGGTGTTTTGAGTGCTCACGGATGAGTTTGTGGTGGTATTCGTGATGATATTTAATATATTCTAGGGAGGAGGAACATGAGAGGCATTTGCGAGATTGTGTTAGGGACCTTGAACGACACCAGTTTTATGCCAAGAAGTTTTCTAAATGTGAGTTGGTTGGCGAGGTGCAATTCTTGGAATCATGTTATTCTTGGCGATGGCATTTGTGTTGATCCACAGAAAGTAGAGGCCGTGAACAATGAAACCTCCAGCAGTGTGGCGAGGTTGAGGTTTCTTGAGGTTGGTGGTTGTGGGGAGATTCATAGAGGACTTTTTCCTTGATTGCGGCATGCCTTTGACCGGAGTTGACAGGAAAGGGTTCAGTTTATTTGGGATGTGGTGTGAGATTGTTTCGGGGTGTTAAAGAGATTGACTTCGGCTCCGGTGTTGGCAATACCGTGCAGTTACGAGGGCTCACGTGATTTATAGTGATCTTTCGTAGAGGGATTAGAGGTGTTACGTCTGCAGAATGGGAAGGTGATTGCCTATGTTTGGTTGACTGGGTTCGTATGGTAAGTTCACCCTGTGTTAAGTTTCCACTAAGCTTGACACACCCCTTTTTGCATTGGGCGGGATTTCATTGTGCGGGTTGTGACGATTGAGCAATTTGAGAGTTTTATTCAGAGTAGCTGGGTGAGCATCAGGTGGCGAGAGGATCTCCTGATGCGATTTTATGTGTTGTCAAGCGTTTTGATTGTTGTATTTTTCTTTTTGAAACTTTTAGCCTTGTCAGTTGTCATTTTGTGATGCCGAGGCCAAATTCTTTACTCTTTGTAGCCTTTGCGGCATTCTTGTTTTATTTGGGATATGTTGTATATATGGAGTTGGTTGGTTAGATATCACCTGATGGTTAGATATCACACGATGGATTATGAGGATTTTTTAAAGCGTGATTATTTTGGAAATATTATATGTAATCTTATTTTTTAAGGAAATAGTAGTTTTAAACAGTCGTCCATCGGTTTGGTGATTAAATTCCGGATTATAATGGCTCTCTCACTGTGATGGCCGACACAGGCGGAGTAAGTTACAGGTAGGTCACATTCAGGAGATGGTGAGATTGATAGAAGCGTACGGTGCTACGGAATCCCCATCTCTCGGTGTATACAAACGTATCATGTCATACTATCCTTGTAATGTGACCAATCCTGTGTGGATACCTGCGAATATGGGGCGAAAATTCATTGGCGCTCTATGAGATGATATCGGGGCGGCGAATGCCCCGGCGACTTACGACCTTAATTTTTGGGTACAAGCTGCAGCAAGAAAGGCAACCCAAGGGACAGAGGAATGGCTCACTGACTAGTTCGGTCGTCGAAGGAAGCAAGCCAAGAGGACCTTCCCACTGAATTGGAGATGATACTATCACTAAACGGTCTTATGTGTATAGTCATACTCGGCTTGAGATACTTCATTTCTGATACGATAATGTGTTTGACATTAATCGTTATACTGACACTTTTCTTGAATTGTGCGGGAGTCGGAATGAAGGCTATGGATATAGTGCGTACCACGGAGCATTATGAGACGACACTAGAGGACCAGCTTATCTATCATTTTGTTTTAGACTACTATTTCATTACACGTATTGTCTAGTTCCTACTTTGATCAGGAATGTCTTTTCGTTTATGTTTTGAACATGGATGTTTTCTTTTATGGTTTGAGATTAATTGATGGGTGTCTATTAATCTTCACGCAAAGTTACAGAGCGATAATAATATCTCCATTATGTTAGTTGGACCAACATGAATTATCATAGTATATATGCTCATAAATTTCAAGTAAAGTAGCTTGAAACCTCATCTCCCAATATAATATTAATTGTAGAGTGTAAACATATTCTTGAAAGATCGTATTAGAAGAGACGGAATCTCGAAACCATATATTTTGAATAATATGGTTAAAATATGAATAACATTTAAAATTCATAATCTCGAAATCTTTCATTACGGCTTAAATCAAATATTAAAGAACAATATCTTTGATTAGGATCACAGAAAATAAAAAGATTTGTGATAAACTAACAAATGAATGTACTCTACCGTATTGATAGTACAATAAATCGAGTAAGATATAATGTATATATATTTACTATGGTATTCTAGAAATACAGAGAGAAGAGCATTTAGATAGTTTAGATGATTGAAAGCGGTTTGTTCAACATTCGGTAAATCTTTAAAGTTGTTAAAGAAATACACATATATTGGATGAACTAGATCCATCCAAATAAAGCCAACAATACATATTTACCTCAGTTTAGCTCACACGCACTGACAAACATGTATAACTCAACCAATCAACATCTAGATCATCACATGAAAATGTGATATGGAATTACTCCATGATAATCAGGTTCAAGGTCTTATGAACTTTTACCCAAGTCAACCAGTTGACATACAATAAGACGAACCTGAACTTGTTGTTATTACAATGGTAATCTTTACGAAAGGTGATGCTTTTAAAGATCCAACCATGAACAGTATTGATTCACGAGATCCAAGAAACGAGGTTGAATATACCAAATACGATTTGGATATCAACATGTTTATTCCAAGATAATAAAATTTTTTTATCAACAGATAAATAAGATGTTGGAAGCATAATGGTGTAAATAATGCGTGTTTATAACAACGTGATAAACAGGATCTGTCCAAGTGAAGGTGATACTTGTGTTGGACAAAAATTTCAAATTAATCATAGATGCTTTGGATCATTCGGATCCACAACATTTTATATATATCTATCAAGGAATGAATAACTATTAGAAGTATGAGTGATTAATCAAGTGGAGATGTCCATGTTTACAGTGTTTAAGCGATAAAGCGAGGATTTTGTCAACGAGTGACTCTTGGCTGGATAAATTTCTCAATTAATCATAACACTTCGGTCATTAGGATCGGTAGATGGCATATACATGAGTTAATGAAAGCTCCAATGCTTTGGATTCGTGAACACAAATTAGATTCTTGTATAGACAAGAAGGTCAGTGGGAGCTACACAACATGTGCAAATTAGTATGCATGAGACATTCTAATAGGAATAGAGAAGAACAAAGCCACCTCTAATAGGATCGTGCATGAGTTCCTCTATCAAAGAATCAGGATGGCTCAAATCTTTCTGGAATTCATAATGACCTAGTTGAATGAGCTCAACAAGTTGAGCTACGCTTATAATGATAATGCATTAAAGGGTCCAAGATGAATACCTAAAGAATAATCCTTCAAAGAATACAACTTCCTCACTCGCATTGGGGAAGTTATCTAATGGAAGCTTGAAGAGCAATGAAAAGGGATTATGTTTACCAGTTAATATAAACCAGCGAGGACAAGCTGGCATCGTCTATTGAATTAACATGTATTGATAAACAAAGTTGTGATCGACTTGTTCAAGCAAAGAAATATAGCCCTGATAAATAACTACAGAATATAGAAACTGAGTACAATCACAATCTGAGAAATTGTGAGTAAGAAGCAAGTCGGATTGTAACATTGATGAGTGATCTTGAAAAGTTGCCTGAAGTAGGAGTCCCGACAAAGATGGTTGTCTCTAATGGCTTATCGAAGCTAGAGAATCAAGATCTCAATGGTAAAATCCGAACATGTACTCAGACAATGACACTTCTCTCAAATAGTTGAAAAGTGCATGTGTGCATAAAGTTAAGAACAAGGAACGACAAGTGATATGGATACCCAGCTAATCAACCACAATGGTATGAGCATCCTGAGAAGAAGTAATGAGCGTCATAAATAACCATTGCGTAATGATATGTAAAATATACACCGTCGTTACTATAAGTAACAAACCTCGTTGGATTCCATTGCAATCTAATATTATTCTAGAGAGGGCTTTGAATACATGATCCAAACATGAAAACCTCTAACAAGCCATGAAAAACAACCAGATTGCAAAGTCCCTAGTCAGGTGTTCATTGAACGGAATCAAACACCAAACAACTAGTATATGCTTGATTGTATTGATCAGTTTCTTGGATCAAAAGAGAGTATGGATACTCTAATAAATCACATGGGTTTACGATTTTCAAAAGCAGTTTAAAAAGCCGTGAAATGCTTTGGACAATGACGTTTTGAGAGCAGGAAGATAAATTATCTATGTCCCAAGAAGATTACCATGAGCATATGTTGAATGGACATTCTTAGACACAGTAATAGGGTTTCATGAATGTGGAGAAATGTGCTTTGACCATGTCAAACGTCCTCTGTAACAGGAGGATTATAATGGCAGGATATCGGTATACTACAAAGGTATAAATGGGAACCTGTATACAATAGAGGATTCATATAACAGATAAATCGGTAGATTTTTGTAATCTTAGGGAGTTAAGGGTGATTTGGTGGCCACCATCAGCTATGAGCTGGATATCACATTAACTTATCCATTACCAAGGAAACTGCGGGTGCGAGAGTTTGGTGACACATTTCTTACCATAGCTCGACCGCTGGAAATGTCGGTATAAGAAGGGATCGTTGGATGCCTAATATCATACCATCGTCCGAGAGCGAGTGGGAGTGTTGGAAATATGAGAAATCAGATCTCATAAAAATGCATATTGAACAATTTAGATTGGCCTGGCCGATTTAATCATTCAAGTTATATTCACTCATATATATATATATATATATATATATATCACGATATATATTAATTATTCGAGACAATTAGAATATAGGAAATAAGCATATTGACATTAGGAATTCTGATGGCTTACTAAAGTCATCTCGTAATCTATATTAAATATAATATTCGGTTGATAATATTTAATATATTACTCTTATCAATTAGTCCTAAAGAATTAAGCACACATACGATAAACCCGAACTACTTAATAAAATGTATTATAAACTTCGAGTTTAAAGTAAATTAGAAGGAAACATTCGGGAATGGGAAAATCGAGCCATAAAGCTCGAACTTCATTTCAGTTAGGACAGTAGAGGCGGCTATTTGTGATGGAAAAGGAGTTGGAGTTTAGTAGGATTACAACTAATGCTTTTGCTCGTATGTTTTATTTGTATGAAATAAAAACTCTCTCTCCTAAAACACCCTTGGCCGAAATCCCAAGAAGAAGAAAAAGATTTTTCTTCTATCTTTTGTTACTATTTTTTATAAATGCGGAAGTGGTTAGATAATTTATCGGTGTGGTTGAAATAATTTATCGATTGTGGTTCATCTTTTTTGTTCTATTTTATACGTGCGGAGTAGACGTACGGAAGTGGTTCGATAATTTATCGGTGTGGACGTTCTTGGAGATACTCTATTTTGGGTATTGTGAGCAATTCAATTCCGCTGCCAAAACTTGTGATTTGATCGACCGAGAAAGGTGCAGCAGTCAATTTTTTTATTATTTTGTACAATCCATAGCATTTTGGGATTCGTATCCATTAAGTTTAGAACTTATAATATGAATGTAAAACACTGACACTTATTACCATCGCCGTTCCTATTATCAAAATAATTACCCGAGTTGATGTAGTACCCTTTATACTTTTTGATTTACGGGCCGGGGCCTAATGAAAAAAATTTGAGGTGTCCGTGTGTGTCCATATTATTTAAATGCGTAGTTGCGAGAGCCATGTGGCGAAGTATTATTGGTCATGTCACGATTTCTTTGTATCTCAATACGCGTCGGGATCCAATTAGTAAACCAATCGTGGTAGAGCCTAGGACAAATGTTATACGTAGTTAACTATTATACCACATACAAATTGATTAATTTAAATGCTAAATATACCAACTTCTTGAAGGGTTTTGTGTGCCAGTGTGTTGTGAAAGTATACACATGGCGGTGTTGGCGCAGTTTCTTCCATTCGTATACATGCTTCACTACAAGCGTGCCACGTCATGGGTAGCGAAGAGCGACAAACAAGTTGGGTCATCGGTTGGTCCGGTACATCGTGCCTCATACAGTCGATTTAAGTTGGTTTACATTCGCTACCGAGTACATTGAACAAAAGTTTGAAACCTCTTTGATCCAATAAGCCTCGCATATTGACCACTTCAACCGTGCCTTTTGCCTTCACAATTTCTTTAATCCCCTAAATATCTACAAAACATTTGTAAAATTAGTTGAATCGGTAAACATATAAGTATGAAAGTATAATAAAGTGAAATACTCGCTTGTGACTTCGAAAAGGTACATCCATATACTGCTAGAGCCTCCATTTAAAAAAGCTTCATACGACAAATGTATCGGTAGGAGCTCCATTACATATCAAAAATGAGGTGAAATAACTCTTCTCCATCTTGCAAATTATCTCAACAATTTTACATGACTCCTCCATATGTTCCACGTTTAGAGTTGTTGCCGACATATCGCGAAAAGAAATATACCACTCTATGATGGTTTCTTATATGAGAATGAAGGAGATGACAGTGCTACGGGGAAATGCTTCTTTGCACAATAATATGTACAACGTGATTTTTTAGTCCGCTAAAGTTCACATTCTTGCGCATCTTTGCAATGTTTGAAGAGTATCCATCGGGTAATTGTTGTGGACAACCATTTCTGTTTCTTTCACATTTGCATAGGATTTAAAGTTTAGAATACTTTTGGATTTTGTTTCCTCCCACCAACATCCATATGCAACTTTGGTCTCGAACAATGATTACGAATAGTAAGCTTGCCCATTCATTGTGGATTCGTCTTTCGAGAACATCAAGCCCATGAATAATTCATTTCATGAAGTCGATGTTGTGTATGCGATTTTTTGTGCGCAATAACTCCAACTCCCAAATATACTCTTCACACCGATTGTACTCAATAATATACCAATTGTCCTATGTTATGAATATTTACTTGACCGAACACATCGGTATCCAACCAGCAGCATACACCAATATATCGGTTCCATCATGTTGTTCCTTCTAGTGCAAATGCGGATAAGTTTGTCCCTTTACAAATGAATTTCTTTTGCATTCTAAAAGGATGCTCCTAGAGCGAGGGCGGTGCAATCAAACCAAAAATGTTTCCGTCCTTCTCTTAGTCAGCTTCTGTTATTCTCCATACATTATGGGCCGGGCTAACACCGCATGTGTGCTCCAACGAGATTACATTGCGTATGCGGGAAAATCGCTAAGCGTTCACATCAAAACAATCCTCATGTTAAAATTTTGTTCGCTCTGTAAACCGAATGTCTCATCACAGGTATTCACAACTCTTTCATCTATTAATCAAAGTGCAGGTAAAACATCAATATATCTCCATTTATTTTTTTTTGGCCATTGTATAATTACAGATAAGGAACATATATGGTTTCTTCATACACAATCCCGGTGGTAAATTATATACCTGAGATGATCAACGGCCAAGAGGAACATTGGCCCCAAACTTGCCCAAACTAAAACCATTAGAACACAAACCGATGCAGTGTAATGCCATTATGGCGAAAAATCTTTGGATATGTTGCGTGAGGTGCTTCCATGCGAGAACCATCCCTCGGGTAAGTCATCCATCCAAATATATGAGTCCAATGGTGACATGTCATGTCTGAGCTGTTTCTTGACATACAACCGTTGTAGATCTGAGACCTGGTAAGTAAACCAAAACCTTTATTGTAATCTACTTAGGTTGTCAATCCTTCTTGGCTGTATCCTGCTATACGCGTACGACACGAGCCTAATATTTATCTTTGTAAAACAACGTAGAATTATTGACACAAGCATGGATTTTCTTTTTAGGCAGAAGCAGGAGGAGTCAACAATCTTTTTTTTGCCTCCACAGAAATCATGCGGTATGTTTTCCCCATTATTTGGAGTCTGTGACTTGATTATGAAACCCGCTTGGAAATTTCTTTGTGATATTTGCGACTCAAACTTCAGGCTAACCAGATGAGTAGTAATGGATAACTTCGTAAATTCGGTGCAACCATCACATAATAGCTGGTTTCAGACTCCAGCAAGTAAATATGCTTTTGGGTGGTCTATTTGGTTATTCTCAACGGTGTGTTGTTTGTTAAATTCGGCGCTTTAAAAATCAAATGTTGTCTCACTGAATGCGTAAGTTCAAATCATCTTCAACCATATGCTTATCTTGATTCTCCTAAAACCCTACATTAGTAGATGAATTCCCTAACCACTTCATCATAAACAACATACCACTTCATCATAAGTTTGAAGAAGGAGTACATTCTCGCCATGATAGACCCATGGAGTACTCTCAAAAAAACCATCGGCTCAATCAAGGTAACTCAACCTCCTTTGCTATCCAACACATTCGTATTTTGACACCTCCTACGAACATCTTATCCCATAATATCATTGGCAAAGAATGATTTTTAGCAACATCAAACTCCAAAATACACATTTCATGTATTCGTATGTCAAGTATCCATTATCTTTGATAATTATTAGTATACATCGAAACGACTTGAATTATTTTACCTAATGTTAGAAAAATATTCATAGGTTTCCTTAAATATATTGAAAAAATTGATGAAAATCAATGACATGCCTTCAATTTAAAAATAGGGTAAGGTAGTGACGTAAATGACACCTTGACTTTAATAACTTAGGGCAGGGGTGAGTAATTGTTAAATTATCACTAACAATTAGGTAAAACCCCGATTAAAAATAAGGGTTAAAGTTGTTGAAGTGGTTTTTGTGGAGGGTAGTGTTTTTGGTGGAGGAGGTGTTTTATGTAGCTCACATTATGTTTTGATTATGTTACGTTTTAAGTTACTCAGTAATAGCGTCGTAGGTACCCGGCCATAAACACGGCCTTAAAGTGTTACAAGTCGGAAACATATCTGTTCTCATAAGCAAACCAGCAACTATTATGTTTGAAACACAATAGTAAACACCAAGTGAGAGGGAGAATATTTAAGCATCAAACATAACACGATACATATTCTTGAACACAATATTTAAACACAAAATTCGAAAGTCGTTCGTCATCAAAGACTTTATGAAAATATTGAAATACCAAATCACGAAAATCATTCATACATAAAAACTTAAAAACAATATTGAAATTCATAATCCCTGAAGCGGCGGCACATATCGGGGCAAAACATTGAAAACGGCGGCATTTGTTTTTCTTTATGTATAAAATCTAATGCTCTATTTCTGATATTAACAAATCAACCACGATAATTGAACAATATAGTACTAAATCTCCAATAATTAGTTTTGAATATTGGAACTATTACTATCCAACATAAATAATAATTACTATATAATTGGATATTTAGACAATTAACAATGAAAAATTAATCAATAATTGAAGAACATACCTTTTTCGTCGGAAAAGGCAAGAGGATTTAAAAGGGTTGAAGGGTTTTGTTGTTTACGTTTAGAACTATTGCTTTCATAAGCAACTTTGGAAGCGGGATGGCTACGGTGCGTATAATTTATATTTTAATATAATATTGCTCTGATAAGCGTCGATCCCTTCGGCGATCTGGTTTTAGTCGATTTTGCGTCAGGTACCGTTTCAAACCGGCGCCCTTTATGTTGATGAACTCTTATTTTATGTTTTGTTAAATTTTTTGATTCCACGATTGTTATACGATATACGATATTTATAAATAATGTTATGTGTAGTAGGAGTAATTGAAATGAATTGATTGATATGAAATGTTATGTTTCCGACATATCGCATGTAAAATATAGAGTTACAAACTTTCATCTATATTAGCGATGTATTAGTTCAATAGTGAAGAAACGATCATCCTGTATCGATAAACATATGTAACTATAATTGTAGTATATGTAATTATGATTGTCTTATAACATAATATACGATAATATATGTAATCTATTTCATATTATTAGTTATGATTGACTTAAAACATATAATATATTATAAAACAATATCATAATAATTTTTGAGAAAAATAAAAATAAAGAAATGCGGCGTATATGAATAGGGTTACAACACTTCTGAATATATGAAGGACCAAATTTTTATGTGTAAAGTTACCGGCGTGGAGACCGGCGTCGACCCGTCTCACGTATGTGCGTCGTCGAAACCCACGCCCGAACCCGTGCAGTTCTTACACCGCATGAACACCACGTAGCCATACCCACTTTCAGCCGGGAATAATGATTATGCATGCGTCAAACCCGCCATCCGTCACCGTTTGTGAATACTGCGGGAAAACAAATATATAACTTAACGACGCAGCGATTGTTCTTCTAAAACACATAACAACATATATTAACACATAACAAATACAAAGTACCAAACATAACTACAAAGTATCCAAATATCAATATATTATCCTAAAACAATGTACCAAATACAATAATGTCTAGAAATACAAAGAGTATAAAATACAATCAAAATCTAGTAGTATCATCTGGGTGGCGGCTTTTTTTGGGGCGAGGGGTCTCACATTGGTAGGCTGGACCCTTGGCCGAGATGGTGCACATCTGGGTCTCACGGCGGTATCACGGTGTGCTAAGCGGGTGTATATCCTCTCCATCACGGGCCAACAAAGCCATTGTGCATTGGAGCTTCCCTTGAGAAAGGAGGCTGAGTGGCTAACGAGGGTAGGCGCTTTCTTCCTTTGGAAGCTGACCTTCTTTGCTAACTTCATCAGCATGGCGTTTAGCCTAGTCAAATCGTCACCATATTCGAGACCTTCTTCTTGACTCTTTGTTGCTTTTCTTAGTAATAACTCCTCGACAATGCTACGTTTCTCTACTCCTACTTTCCTTTCTCCTCCTCCTCCTCCTAGCACCTCCGTCGAGCTATAACGAAAACTCTACAAGCACCTCGCCCTGCAGCTACTCCTCCTTGCGCATCCCTCCCTGGCATTTGCAACAAGAACTACAACCTACATGAAAATGCTGCCCTTTGCCCGAGCCCCGGCCACTTCACGGGGGTCCGTGGAGGGTCGCCAACGACTTCGCGGCGAATGCGTAACATATCCTTATCCTCCCCGTAGAGCTCATGTAATTGAGGCTTGTCTTGCTCACACCCAATTTGAACACATTCACAATAAAGGGCAAATTTTTTTTAAAAATAAATAATAAACAAAACAAACTACTTTTTATAAACTAAAGATATACAAGGTTGTGACAAGTTACGTCGTAAACTTTTGCTGTCTCCTCAACGGTTTCCTTGTCCTTCATCTTATTTAAGCTCCATTACAGCGGTGAAGTCTTCTTCAGTCATTTTTTCTCCTGAAACACAAATAAAGAAAATATTAATTAGGATTTCAACAAAATATTTGAATTAAATAAAAACAATAAAAAAAGAAAATTTCTTACCTTCTCATGCATCCGGGTAAACATCGACTTACTCTAGCGGATAGCCACCATCTTGCCATGCGGGCTACCCCGAGCTCTAGCGATTCGACTTGCACGTATTTAGATTACCGCGCTCAAAATTGGTCGATGCGGGATGTACTCACTCGATGAGCTGTGAAGTGCTAGCTGAGAAACTAGATGCGCTCCATCGATAGCGACATCGCCGCTTCTACACGCCCCGAGAGGCCTTTTCCCTCTTCTGTCGTCAAAGTCTCTCACTTTGCCCACAGAAAATCTCTCACGAACAAAGAGCTGCACACGAGCATAGGTCTCATTCACAATATTATATCTCTCCTGAAAAGACAAACAAAATAAAATTTAATTAGACGTTTATTTACTAAAAAGATTTAAACAACTTTTAAAATCCAATAATTTATATACTTACTTTGAATGATCTCCAAATTCCATCGCCGTATACGGATCGATCGACCCATGCGACGACCGGTGCTTGATAACACCCGATTTAGGTTATGCTTTGAAAATGCGCTAACTGCGCGACCAGGCCACCTGAAAAAGAGTAAAGTTAGATAACATAAATGAAATAGGCTGATTAACTTAGTTTCCCTATATATGATTATCTTCTTATCCAAATTCCCCATGAACTTTGCGTATCTTTTTGAAATACTCTTATAAAATTTCTAGACATTCTTTGGGATTAC